>RJWJ010048056.1:0-10736 GCA_004363605.1 Indri indri | reverse complement strand
CTCCTGGGCTCGAGCAATCCTACTGTCTCAGCCTCCCGAGTAGCTGGGACTACAGGCATGTGCCACCATGCCCGGCTAATTTTTTCTATATATATTTTTAGCTGTCCAATTAATTTGTTTCTATTTTTGGTAGAGACGGGGTCTCGCTCTTGCTCAGGCTGGTCTCGAACTCCTGAGCTCAGAACGATCCGCCCGCCTCAGCCTCCCAGAAAATTCCAGTTTTCTAAGATGAATTCATTCGTTTCCCTCTCAGGTGCTCCTTTTCTTTTTGTTATTTATGTTAATGAAACTCCTAACTTGCTTATCTCACGGGTTAGACATATTAAAGTTATTTTTACCTCATGCATTTATTTTTCATTTTCCATATCTAATCACCTGCTAAATTCAGTCAATTATCTTACCACCGCATCTTGAAAATTATCTGCCTTTCTCTTCTAAAATTTCCTCTTGTTAACATTTTGGTTCAGATTCTCATCATCCGCTTTATCTGTTGCAACATCTATCCTACTAATCTCCGGGTTTTTGGATTGTAATCTTTTTAATCTGTTCTTTAGAATGCCATCTGAGTTATCTTCACAAATCAGGTAAAATTTCATTATTTTCCTCTACAAGAACTGTCTGTGCTGCCTCATTATCTACAAAATACTGTTCAAATTCTTCAGAATAGAATTCAAAGATTGCAATTACCTGAATCTGAATTATCTTTCCGTTTTCATCATTTAAATCCAAAGTTTTCATTTTTACCACTTCATCACTTGCATTACTTCTTTCTGAAATTCACAAGTTAATCATACTAGTCAACTAACTACTCTCTAAATAATCCCTAGACTTTACATCCCTCTGCCTCTTTTTCATATGATTATCTTGAATAGAAACGTCCTCAAACTTTTATTATAAATAAAATAGAAAAATAAAATAAATAAAATAGAAAGTAAAATTTATTGTTGATAGACTTAAATTTGCGAAAAAGAAATAATGGATTTTAGAACATTTTAAACAAGAGTTAATATCAGCAATTCTGGGGATTTATTTCCATGGCACTGCCCAATAAAGATTTTTTGTTGTTGTTAGTATTTTCAGTCAAGTAAAACATCCATACAGAAAAGTGCACAAAACATAACTATATAGTTTGATGAATCTGTGCTTGTGAATGCATCCATGTAAACAGGACCCAGATAAAGAAATGGAATATTGCCAACAACCCAAATCCCCTGTACCCCTCCCAGACTATACCCCACCAGAGATAAACACTAACTTAACTTCTACCACCATAGACATGTTTTGATCTTTATTTTTTACTTAGTTACATAGACTGATACAGTAATACTTTTTTGTGACTGCCTTAGTTTGCTCAACATGTTATTTTAGAAACTCATCCATGCTGTGGCATGTAAATGCAGTGTGTTAATTTCCTGTGCTGTATAATTTATTCATTCACTGAATGAACATGCTACAGCATAATTATCCATTCCAATATTGAGAAATATTTGTGTTGTTTACAATATTTAGCAAATTTTACTGGTTCTGTAAAAATTTTATACCTATGGTCAACATAAGGATGCATTTTCATGTGTTATATACTAAGGAAAAGAATTTCAGGGTCAAATGTGCAGTATATTCAGTGTAAATAGATTTTACCAAATAGCCACAGTGTTATCCCAATTTACTCTCTCACCAACAAAGTATGAGAGTTTGCGTTGCTCCATGTACCTATCAATACTTGGCATTTTTGTCTTTCTTATCTTATGTATTCTATTGAGTATGCAGAGGTATCAATTACAGGTTTTAATCTGCTTTTCCATGATGAATAATAAAGGTATGCATATTTTCTAATGTTTATTGGCCACTTTTAGTCTTTTCCCGTTTTTCTTTTATCTTGGTTGAACTTTTTAGTATTTATTTAGAAGTATTCTTTATATAACCAGAAATCAGATTTATGTACTGCAAATGTCTCCTTCCACAATATGGGTTGCCTTTTCACTCTCTTACTGATAAATTTTGATGAAAAATTATAGTACCATTAGTAAAATTTATCATCATTCCTTTATAAATGCTGATCTGGTATATATTTTAGATAATCTATGTGTTCCCTATAATTTTGAAGACGTTCTTACCTGCTATCTTCTAGAAAATTTATTTTAGTTTTCATATGTAAATCTCTAATACATCTGAAAGTTTTTCTTGTCAATGGAATGAGAAATCAAAATTCATACTTTAAAAATCATTGGATAGTCAATTGACAAAACCTTATTGATTGAAAATACATCCTTTCCCCACTGCTCTACGGTATTTCTTCTGTAAATGATTTTATTGAAAATTTGACAATATTCTTCATTTGCATATTCTGTTCCAAAGGTGTTGAAGAAAAAACCAATTAAAATTTGGAAATCATATTTTATTTTTCATAAGGTATTAGGCAATTAAGAAGAATGAAATAGTCAGTATTCTATTAGTATTTTGATTATGCATAGGAATCAAAGATGGCACCATTTTTTTCTTAACCTAACTCTATTGGGTTTTATTGTCCAATAGATAATATCTTGTTTTCATCTACTATGCTTCTTTAATATCTAAACATTCATCTTTTCCATATGGTATATAAATCCAACCTACGTAATTCCTTCTCTTTATTCACTAATATTGTGCCTTACTCTGGTTTGTCAATCATGTTTTTGAATTTGTAACTGCTTAATCCTAATTTTCTGTGCCTGTTCTCAAGTAATCCCTCCTTAATTCATATTCAATTTCACTCTTTCTATACCCAACCCTACCAATTCAAGCTCATTACTGTCTTCAAAATGTGTTTGGGTAACAATCCCAAAACATACAATCTCAAATGTCTTAATCTGGAATGTTGAAATCCTGAAAATAAAAATCCTAAAATCTAAAATCCCTGAGGTTTTATTGAATCCCCAAATGACAGAGTTGGAATTAGGTACAATCAAGGCTTCTAAAAGTAAATTTCAAAAAGATAATCTAATTACCGGTAAATGCTGTTTTTCCATTCAGCCCAATGCATTTGGCAGAAAATTGAGATGAATGGATTTACCTCATAATACAGCAATGATGAAAAGTTCAGGTAGAAAGGTATAATTTGTCTGCATTGGCATTCTTTTCAACTGATGAAATTCCAGGAGTTTTTAATGAATTACAGTCATATTTTCCTGAAGCAGCCAGCAAAGTTACTGCCTGATTTGAAAATAATTATGTGCACAGTAGGATAAGAAGACACTTACACAACAGTGTTCTTTTCACCAAATTTGTGGTCTGTATATGATTGAATGGATTTCCGTGTTCCCAAAAAAACATAGACACATGGTACAGAGGATAAGAAAATTTCATAAGGAATGCTCATGTCAGTGTATATCAAATTATAGAACTTAAAAGAGAAGCATCAAATAGAAAATTAATGTGAACATACTGAGGATAGCCATGTCTTAACTAAACAGCTATAAATCATGATGCAAGACTTTAAAACATAATTAATGATCATGAAAGTCAGCCAGCTCTTATGAACTCTCCTTGCAATTGTCCATAATCTATCCGTGTAAAATACTTTTTCACAAGATGAATTTTCTTATTAGTTTTTTAGTTTGTTTCACTATTTTACATTGTCAGCATTAGTTTTTACAATTCACTGTGCTATGTATTTCATCTTTGCATAATTTCCAAACTGGAGTTTTGAATTGTCTAGAGACGTTTAGAGAGTTCTAATACGTTTTATGCAATTTTGAAAATTAGAATGCACAAAAATGTATCATCACGACGTTGACTTTGTGTAAGCGTTGTGCTATATGTAAAAATTTTGAAACTTTCTCAATAAATGAAGAAATGTATTTTTTGTACATCTGCATTTGTGAAAGTTAAAATTTCTAGAGATCTTAGCTTTCTGGGTGACTGCATACATGATGGTGACCCAATGAAGGTTTTGGTCAGTCTCATCAAAATACTTAGGTTGTTCATCATGATATTTCAGATGGCTTCAGTTATAAAACTGAATATGCACAATTACCAACGACATTGACATGCATTTGCACATTTCTCTTCTTTACATTTCTTTAGGAATATAGTTTACCTGTTTACAATTGTTGTACCCATGCAACTGTCATTAGTACACCTGAATGTTTATGCTAGCAAAACTATGCTATTATTACCTATTTTATTGTGCCAAGTGGCCTATGAAGTGTTCTAACATGCTTTTATAAGTTTCTCAAATAAATTCCCTTTTAAAAATGTAAATAAATATCTTTTAAAGAAATTGTTATTATTATTTTTTCAGAATTATATTTTCCAGAATTGATCTTTCAGATATTCAACATTTGGGATTAAAATATTTGGGATCGTGTCTTTCAAGATGGTGATTGGCTCACCTTCAAAATCTGTCTTAAAATGCATTTTTCTCAACAAGATTTTGTAGATAATCACAACTATTATAAATCAACAAAAAAGAAAATAAAAGATTAACAACATCAGAATATAGTCAACTTCTAAAAAGCATTTTGTTAAAACAATTTCATTAAGAATCTTAAGTATTAAATATCTGTGTAAAAATAAATATTCATGTACATTTGAACTATTGTTCTATAGCTTCTGCATTATATTGCATAATACTCTTGATTATGGATATTTTATTTTCATTCTGATTTGTAGTTAATGGTAATACACTTCTCAGGGATTAAATCAGATAGTTTATGATGTGGAAAATACAACTGAACCATAAAGTTATAGCAGCAAAAATTACTTATTAAGAGGTCTACCAAATATAGATTCACAAAAAAAAAAAAAACTCTGGTCTTTCAAATAAACCAAAGAGAAGTCTTACACTGAGTAAACGAAAACTTCTCTATAGTTTATTCAGCTGAACTTTTAAAAATGAAAAATAGAAAGTTTTTGCCATCTTAGATTTTTGCCAAAGAATGTTATCGATATTTTGATTCTATTTCTTGGATTGGAGACATTGCTTCTAGGCACCTACTGATATATTGTTTACTACCAAACCTACAATATGGTAAAAATTTATTTGGGAGGTATTCTACTGGCAGATTCTGCCATTGAAACTAAGACCATATGGGGCCATTTCAGTTTCTTTTCAATTGCCCCTAAATAGCTGCGGGAGTCAAGACCCACCCAGTGCTACTCAAATCCTTTTTATTTCTAAAAGTTCTTCTTTTGTGGCCAGCTAAATTTCAAATGGCAGGTGTTAGCCACCTCTTTGAACCTATTCTAAAGCTGCTAGTATTAGTGCAATTAGTGATAAATGCTTATTTATTTCTTAATGATGAAACTCACTTCCACGATCTTATGACATATAGTTAGTGATTCTTTCAAATTCATTTTATGTATCTATAGTGTGGAAGTAACCATATACAAATATAAAGTCTGGGCTGTTTTTTATTAGAAGATTTTTTATTACTGATTTGATCTGGCTCCTCAGATTGGTCTGTTCAGGAGTTCCATTTCTTCATGATTGAGTCTTAGGAGGTTGTGTGTTTACAGAAATTTTTCCATTTTCCTCTTCATTTTTGAGTTTATGTGGGTAGAGATTTTCCTAGTCTTTCAGGGAGTTTTGCTTTATCAGCAGAAATTTTCATTTCTGATTGACCTTATTTGGGTCCGTTATCATTTCTCCTGGTTAATCTAGCAAGACGTCTATCAATTTTCTTTGTCTTTTCAAATAGCTAACTTTTTATTTTATTGATCGTCTGTATTTTTGTTTTCATTTTTTTTCCATTTTATTTAGTTCCGCTCTGACATTATTTATTTCTTTTCTTATGATGGCTTTGGCTTTGGCTATCTCTTCCTTTTCTAGTTCCTTGAGGTGTGTCATTAGATTGTTAATTTGCGATCTTTCCATCTTTTTGGTGTAGGCATTTTAAGACAATGGATTTTCCCCTTAGGGCTGCTATTGCTGAATCCCATAGATTTTGATAGCATATACCTCCTTTGTCTTTCAGTTTGAGGAATCTTTTGATTTCCATCTTAATTTCATTATTGACCCAATAATTTTTCAGCAGCAGGTAGTTCAATTTCCATGACTTTTTATAGAATTAAGTGTTTCTTTTGGAGATGATTTCTAGTTGTGTTCCACTATTGTCTGAGAAGATACATGGTATGATTTCTACTTATTTGAATTAATTGAGGCATGTTTTGTGGCCTAAGATATGACAAAATTTGGAGAATGTTCCATGTGCTGGTAAGAAGGTATGTTCACTAGTTTGGAGGTAAAATGTTCTGCAAATACCTGTTAGGACCATTTGTTCCAGAGTCAGGTTTAAGTTCAGAGTTTCTTTATTTATTTTTTGCTTGGATAATCTGTCCAGCTCTGTCACTGGGGTGTTGAACTCCTTGGTAATTATGATGCTATCATTTATCTCTTTGATTAGATCTACCAGAATTTGCTTCATGAATCTGGGCACTGCTGTGTTAGGTGCATAAATATTTAGGATTATTATGTCTTCTTGTTGAATTGCTCCCTTTACCATTATATAATGACCATCTTTGTCTTTCTTTTCCATTGCCAATTTAAAGTCAATTTATTTTGATATGAGATGGCTACACTTGCTTTCTTTTAGTGTCTGTTTGTGTGGATTTTTTTTTTCTACCCATTCACCTTAAGTCTATATGAATCCTTGTGAGTTAGATGTGCTTCCTGGAGACAGCAGATACTTCAATTTTATTTTTCATCCATTCAGCCAGCCTATGTCTCTTGAGTGGGGCATTCTTACTGTTCACATTGATTGATAGGATTGATATCTGGGGTGCTATTCTGCTCGTCCAGTTGGGTAGAACCTTTTTGCTGTGTTTACCTTCTGGTGCTATTGTTTTATATAAGCACAAAAATAGAGATATAGACCAATGGAACAGAATGGATAACTGAGATAAAAAACCATCCACACAGAGCCAACTGATCTTTGATAAAGAAGGCGATAATATACACTGGGGAAATAAAGACCTATTCAACAAATGGTGCTGGGAAAATTAGATAGCCACTTGCAGAAGAATGAAACAGAGTCCATATTTCTCACCACTCACAAAAGTTAATTTAAGATAGATAAAATACTTAAATGCAAGGTATAAAACCATAGCAATTCTACAGTAAAATGTAGGAAAAGCTCTTTCAGCACAGAATTTATGACTAAGATACCAGTGGCAAATACAGCAGCAACAAAAATAAATAAATGGGACTTGATTAAATTTAAAAGATTCTGCAAAGCTAAGGAAATAATCAACAGAGCAAATAGACAACCTACAGAACGGGAGAAAATATTCACCAGCTATACATCTGATAAAGTGCTAATAGCCAGAATCAAAAAAAGAACTCAAGCAAGTTATCATGGAAAAAAAAATCTCATTAAAAAGTGTGCAAAAGACATGAGCAGAAACTTTTCAAAAGAAGACCAACAAATGGCCAGTAAACATGAAAAAATTCTCCATATAACTAATCCTGAAGGAAATGCAAATCAAAACCACAATGAGATATCATCTTAACCCTGTTAGAATGGCTTTTATTAAGAAATCCGAAAGCAATAATTGCTGGCATGGATTCACAGAGAAAGGAACACTTACACACATATATAGTACAACCTCTATGGAAAATAACATGGAGATTCCCAAAAGAGCTAAAAGTAGACCTATCATTCAATGTAGCAATCCAACTACCAGGTATCTACCCAAAGGAAAAAAAGTCATTTTATCAAAAAACACCTACGCTTGAATGTTTATTACAGCACAATTGCAAAGATGTAAAATCAATCAAGTGCCCATCAATTCATGAATTAATTAAGAAAATGGGTATATGTATACCATGGAGTACTCAACCATAATAATTGATAAATTAATGCCTTTCACAGTGATTTTGATGGAATTAGAGACCATTATCCTAAGTGAAATATCTAAAGAATGGAAACCAAACACCACAGGTACTCGCTGGAACTAATCAATGAACATTCATGTGCATACAGGTAAGTAAAACTCAGTGGAAATCAAACAGGGGGAAGAGACAGGAAGGGATGGGCAAAAGTCTCCCAAACGGGTACAATGAACACTACTTGGGTGACAGGCACACTTACAGCTGCCACTCAAGCATTATAAAAGCAATCCATGTAACCAAAACTTTTGTACCTCCTTAATATTTTGAAATAAAAAATAAATATAAACTAACATAGAAACCCTGAAATACAAAAAGAAAAATAAAGAAAAGAATATCCTAGAACTGTGAGATAGTTTCAAAAGGCATACTATACTCATGACTGGAATACTATAAAAGACAACAAAGGAGAAGAAATATTTGAAGTAACAATGGCTGAGAATTTTAAAAAAATAATTGCTGATAGCAATCTACAAATCCAGAAAGCTCGAAGAACATTAAGTAGTATGAATACTCAAAAACAAAGAAACAAAAACTACACCTAGGTTTATCATATTCATGCTATAGAAAACCAAAGAGAGAATCTGGAAAGAACTTAATTAAGATTATCATATTTTCTGTGACATATCAGATCAAATTTTTGAGAGATAAACTTGAGGAAAATCAAAGAAAATTTCTGCCTGAAATGTTGAACATATCCAAATTTTAGCATTTTTTGTATCTACTCAAATTATAATATTTTATAATCTAGTTTAAGAGATATACAGATACACATTTTAGTAAGAATGCCATAACATATTTCTGGAATACTCCAGTAGACTTTTAAAAAATTATAAGTGGCTTTTTTGAACTACTGTGTTGTGCTATGATGTGAGAAATATCATCAGTGTTTTTAGTCATAGTGAGATATCCAAATTCTACCATTTTGAAGGGTTTCACTGAGTCCAGGCCTCTAAATGAATTACTATAGCAAGATGATCAGCCATCAGCTGCAGCAGAAAGACACTGAAGATTTGTGGTCATAGAAGATGGGGTTCACTCTGCTCTGATAAGCCGTACTCAAAAGAATTTGCATTTGTCCTTTCCAAGAGCAATGCAGAACAGTTTATAGGATTAAAAGCCTGTCACCTAGTACAAGAATATCTCAGAAATGAAATCAGCCTTCAGCATCCATAGAATATCCTAGACAAGCTTTTCATTTATACTGCTAGGACATCCTACACTAGCACCAACTCTATACCTTGAATATGCATATTATGAAATTGATAGTAATATAGCTAAGAAGACCTAAAAATTTATATAACTATGATTATGTTTAGCTATTCAATTAAGAATACAAACATAAAATTTTAAAAGGCACTTTTTAAAAACAAATAAGGCTTAGATTTTAATTAAGCAAGTATCTCCAACGCACCGTAACACTAGTCACAGTTCTATTTTGTTTTGAATTAATGAGAAATAGAAACAATCAGAAAGAAAGGCAGGACTCACTGCTGAGAAGAGTCAAAGATAAAAAGGTCTCTTTCAAACGCTTCCTGTCTGAAGATTTCGCACCAAAAACATAAATAAATAAATAAATAAATAAATAAATAAATAAATAAATAAAAAATAAGGACTTCAGATCTTATTTTCAAGGAATCTTAATATGTTAATTACAGTCATTAAGGATGAAAAAACTTAGAATCTCACACCTTGTCAGAGCTGAAACCTAAAGAAGCAAAGATCTATCATTTACTGATTTGGCCTTAAAACATACTGCTTTCTAGATTTAAAAATAATCACACACTGTAGACAGTTGTAAAAACGCCTTTGTTTTTTATAGCTAAAAATTCTTTTCTTCTTTTCAAAGTAAGAGCAAATGGATTTTTAAGCTTTAATGTAGAGTATATGTCCTCTTGTTAGTTTTAAAGATTTGAAGTTCATTAAAGTTTTACTTTTTTTTTTCTTTCATTATAGAAGCTTTTTACAATTGGTATAAATTATGCCAACCTTCAATTAGGGAAATCTCTTAACCATAACAGCCAACACCATCAAAATTCCCTCTATTGTGTTTCCTCTTTCGTGGCATACCACATGGCTCTGTAGCCATCTACGTAGTTTGGTTCAGCCTAAAAGGGTGTAAGTAGAAGTGATAGATGACACTTTCAGGCTTGGCCATAAAATGCTCTGCTTAAGAATCCAAGTTCTTTTTCTTTCTTTGACTGGCTAGATCCAGTGTGAGATTCTGGAGAGGCTCCTAGAAGATTGTGGAGCTACAATGTGGAAGATGCCAGAATCCCTGAGTCATTGCTTAGTGGAAAACTGTTCAGAGACACTTGACTGCATTGGGTTATTGCATATGTGAAAAAAGCGTCTTTTATATTATGTCACCGAGATTTTGGGATTGTGTCATTAGCTAGTGTTAATGAAACTAGTAAAACTACTTTAACACATTTTCTGATCCATCAATTAGTTGATGTGCTACTGTAGTCCTCATCTGTCACTAGCCACATGGTCATGTGCAAGTCACATAACTATTTTGAGTATTAGTTTCACCATTCAAAAAAATTGGGATAGCAAAACTTTACATTGCCCAAAATGTCCAGTTCTAAGGAGCAGACCAAGTAGTTCAAAGATCTGAGATTCCAAATTTTATTGTTTATATTGAATACATTTTTAAAAGATATTATATTAAAGCACCCTATAACTTCAAATACATTGTGAAAGTTATTGGGGAAAGAATTATAAGATGTTTTTCTACTATTATGGTGATAAACCATAAAATTAATTAATATAAAATGAAAGAAGTAGAAAATGCTAAAGTTCCAAGTATGTCCATAGGACTTTAACTTCAATGTGCTTTTAAAGATTACAATGTTCTTTATATTTA
>RJWJ010048055.1:0-10740 GCA_004363605.1 Indri indri | reverse complement strand
AAATTAAATTTGAAATCTTCCTTGTTTAGATGTCACATATTCCATCCTATCAAAACTCAAGTTGTGGTCATTGTTAAAACAAAACAAAAACCGTAATCAATCAAATCCCAGGCAAAAGTCCTCCCTGACTTCTCCTCTTTTCTTTTGCTCCATGCAACTGCACTTGGTGAGACTCAAATCAAGTCGGTCCATCAAACCTACTAAATCTCTCTCAAGTAAATATCTCCTTTTAGGCTCTCATCATCTCTCTTCTTCTTCAAGCTTCTCACCCCCAACAGACCACATTTCTTCCCACATATTACTTACTGCCTAAGTAATATGTATAATCATATTAATTTAAACAAATAATTAAACAATTAATTTAAAATTGCAGCAAATCTTCTTGGATGTTACAACAAAATCCTATGGAGCCAAAGATACAATTATTTTACAGCTAAGAAAACTCAGACATGAAGAGGTTAGAAATATGTGTAGATCATACAGCAGCAGTCCCCAACCTTAGGGGCACCAGGGACCAGTTTCATGGAAGACAATTTTTCCATGGACTGGGGCCAGGGTATGGTTTCAGGGTGATTCGAGCACATTACATTTACTGTGCAGTCAAACCTCTCTGCTAATGATAATGGGTATTTGCAGCCGCTCCTCAGCGCTAGCATCACCGCATCAGCTCCCCTTCAGATCATCAGGCGTTAGATTCTCCCAATGAGCATGCAACCTAGATCCTTTGCATGTGCAGTGTACAGCAGGGTTCAGGATCTTATGAGAATCTAAGGTCGCAGCGGATCTGACAGGAGGCAGAGCTTATGTGGTGATGTGAGCAATCGGGAGTGGTTGTAAATACAGAAGAAGCTTCACTTGCTCGCCACACCCACCGCTCACCTCCTGCTGTGTGGCCTGGAGGGTTGGGCAACCTGAGGGCTGGGGACCATAGTCATACAGCTTTAGGTACTACTCATCAGTCTAGAATTCAAACCAGATCAGCTAATGCCAAAATACACCTCTCAGCCACCATACTACGCCACAGACCACGACTCATTCTAAAAGATAAACATATCACCCCCTGCTAAAAAATCCTTTGAAAAGTATTGGGAAGAGATCTGATTCTAGATATATTTTGAATATAGATCCTTTATGGCTCCTCCCTACGACATGAAAAATCAAACTCCTTTTTCTAATACTGCACTGAGCTGCCTGGCCACTGCCTTCCCTGAGTCCTGCTTCTCACTACCACCCACTTTGTACTCTTCTCTCCATCCTTAACAAAGGACTATCATTACCTTGATCACATGGCATTACACACACATAAGCGGGCTCAAGGGAATAGTAAAAAGGAAAGGTTGAAAGACTGGCAAGCAGGCAGAGGAAAAGCAAGAGGGAGTGTGATCCACAGAGAGCCCACGCTTCGGTCAGAGTGAGTGAGAAAGAAAGCAAGCGAGCCCAGCCAGGTTCTGGGAGAAACCTGAGATTGAGCTGGGCTGAGGAAGACAGACACCAGACAGCAAGTAAGAGCCCCAAAGTGAGCGAGAGCCAGAGAGCTTGTGAACCTGTCAGCCCACACAGGAAAGAGAAAGACTGAGAGATCAAGAGACACAAAATTCCAGAGACAGGGAGAATTCTCCACTCCTTACTGTCTCTCGTCAGGCTGTTCTGGGCTTGAACTGCCTTTTATTCTTCCTTTCCACCCCATTTTTCTGGTTGCTCATACTTATCTTGCAAGGCTCAGCTCAGGGATCTTCTACTCCAAGAGCCTTCCCACATCTAGCTTCTGGGTGTGTATCATGCGCCCTTCCTCTCCACACCTAAAGTACCCTATCCTTACTGCTGTCGCAGCTCCTGGCAAATGGCTTTGGAAGTCACTCTTTGCCTTTCTTCATCATTCACTGCAAGTTCTTTAAGGGCATTTATTTTTTCCTCTTTGCTCATCAGTGTCTTGCATATAGCAGGAGTTCAATAAATGTTGACTGAATAAAAAGTCTTAGGTTTTCAATTTCTCCATCAAACACTTTCCAAATATTATAATAAACACTGTCCAATTCTCACCTTTAACACAAACACATTGTTACACTCATTTTTTCTTAATCAAGATTGTTATCAAATAAAACATTAGTGAATATATAAAACTGCAATAGTCTGAATATAGTGGCCTAGCAATTATGAACCTCCACTTTTGTATGTGCTTCATATATGGCAGAATTTCTAATCCTCTGCACTATTGACATCTGGAGCCAGATAATTCTTTGCTGGGGGAGATTGGCCTGTGCATTGTAGGATGTTTAGCAGCACCCTTGGCCTCTTTGTATTAGAAGCAAGTAGTAACCCACCCTGCTTTATAATATCAACCAAGAATGACTGTCTCTCATGGGGGGCAAAATTGCTTGTAGTTAAGAACAATTGATTTACAGTGATTTTCATTTTCTTAGGGGACTCATCAGTTAAAGTTTTCATTTGTTAGTATCTCTCTATATAAGAGAGCTCCTTTTTTAAGATCTTAAACTTAAAAATCAGCATAGATTGTGGTAAGAGTTATTTCACAGTGTATGAAAAAAGTTCAGTTAGTCCAAATTTCACTTGAAAAAGCAAGGGAATACTACAAGTTTGAAAAGAAAGTTTTCATAACATGAGTAATTCCATTCACATTCTTTTTTCAAAGAAGAAAATACCTGTATACCATTTGTGCATTATCTGCACCTTTTTGGAATGCTGCGGTTTTCAAAGTCATTTCTGCAATACACTTGATTTTTCCTTGTAGGCAGAATCGAACCAGACATTTAAAATTACAACTCAACATGGGGGTAAATAACTGCATCTGCTACGAAACCTAATAAAATAATCACAAACACCACTGCTTTGCTGACAGGAGGAGCTCTGATGTCATTAGAACTGAAGAAAAGGTTTATCTAAAAATATATGCACAGCAGTTACTCAGATAAAATTACATTTGGGGAATAAAAAATTGAAAAATATGTGGCACTTCAAGCAGCGAGATTTACGATGACATTTGTCGCTGGGGTACGCGTGTGTATTTCATGCATTTTGGGCAAGCCCACCACATTCAACAGAAGCTCCTTCTCCTTTTTTAACTGCACAAGATACTCCTGTTTTTTCTTTTCGAATTTTGATTTGTGACAAGTTCATTTTCCAAATCTTATCTTCACACATTGGTATTTCCTCTTCTGCTAATGGTTTTCCCACCACTTTCCTTTGAGATAACTGAAGGCTCACTGAAAGTCTGAGTGACCTGCAGACTAAGCACCCATCAATCAGATCATCACCTGTATTCTCATCCCTTGACAAGTGCAGGAGGCAAAGCCGAGAGACAATATGAGGTACACAGGTCACAGACACCCTCCTCAGCACAGCATGGCTAAATATTTGCCTTGCATCTGAACTGACCCAGAAGACTTTTGCTGGGCCAAGCCCTTAAGAATAGAAAAAAAATCCTCTCTCTGGGGACTGGTTCTAGTTTGTGTTTCTTCAGGTAGGTATCCTGGAATTTCAAAGAAGACTATACCTCTTCAATCAAGCATGCCAAGTTCTGAATATTCCTGGGCATACACCTATTCTCCTCTTTATCACCAAGCACCGGGGTACAAGAAAACTACAACCACACTAGTGCCCCAGGAGTCATGCCCAACTCTTCCAAACGGCCTGAAAAGTGCCCCAGTGCTTGGGGAGAAGATAAATGGCTTACAGATACTACTAAAATACCATAGGATGCTCCCCCCTGCCTTTTAAAAATGCAGTATTAGGTTTATTAACTTCATAAGCAGGTGCAGAGTTCTAGTAATAATGTTATACAGAGTAGAGCATATTGTTTTGTAACTTTTGAGGCAGTGGAAATTTTCCTAATAAAAATCTTGGTCAGCACCCTAATTCTGAGGGAATTACTATGACTGATGGCAGGCTGGATTCCTATCCTCTTAACCATGTCCTGGCACCTTTACTAGGCCTGTGGCAACTTATGTAAATCAAGGGCTTCTAGGGCAGAGAAAACATGGATCAAGAAAACGTGGGGCTTGGTTTTAAGACAATAAAGGGAAAATAACAAAGACAAGAGCAACAACATTGAACCTAGAGTGAAAACATCCACCTGTGAACCCGAGTTCTGCATTTACTAATGGTCTATTATGAAGCAAGTTGTTCAGCTCACTGAGCTTCCATATTGTCATTAATAAACTGGAGATAGACACGTATGTCCAAACCACAGGGTCTGATTAGTATCATGGCCCAAACCACAGGGTCTGATTGGTATCAAATGAGTCACTTATTAACAGTGTGATCCAGAATAAGTCACTTAACCTCTCTGTACTTCCGTTTTTTCATCTGTTAAAAAGGGATTATCTATCTCATGTGATTATTGTAAAGGTGAATTAAGATACTTGGCACAAGAAAAAATACTCAGCAAAGGTCAGCTATTTCTCCCACTATTTTTTAGTAGTAAACTTTGAACACTATTAAAGTACTATGAAATATTCGGCAACACACTGTTTTTGTTATATTATTAACTTTTTGTCGTTATTGCTATTGTTAATAACATTAAGCAAGTTGCTAAGCTGCTGTGGGGTTTCTACTGAACTCCAGCCTACACTTAGATTCCAAAGAATCCCCCCATATCTGAGCTTTACTCTCAAATTTAAGCTATCCCACAAGTAAGGGAGACCTTCCTTCCTGCTACCCTTGTTTAAAATCCCAGGTAGAATTCCTTTCTGGAATTTTATATTAAGCCAGGAGATGCTCCAACAGAGCAACAATTTATCCATTTATTTGAACTTGCAGTTATACAGCCATTATTAGCTTTTTCCTTGAGGTAATGCATCATGTCTAGTAAATATTCGGAAACATTAAAAACCGTAAAAACTAGTTATGCTGTTCAACCCGTCAAACTTTAAATAAACTGAAAATTTTACTGTACAAAATGCTGCCTCCTCGTGGACTGAACCAAAATCAGTACGACTGGTTGTTCCAAGATAAATGTTCTTTCTACTAAGACCTACCACGGTAGTGAGACAGAAATGACTTTCAAGCTAATGAGTATAGTCTGAGATATCCACAGAAAGAAATCTAAATACTAATTTGATTGATGTCAATAAATAGAGTATATCTTTCTATTATCTGGACTTTTGGCATTCTATTTTTTAAACTTCCAGAAATTAAAGAAATAGAAGGCAAATAAATGACTTTTGACTAAACATAACTATAATGTTCCACAAAGTAAAAAGAAAACAAATATTGCTGTCTCTAACTACAGTGTACAGGCATGTCAGAAGAATGAAGAGGTTTTAAAGAAGTATGTGTAAAAAGGATAATTTATTCCAGAATAATTTACAGATAGAAAGGAATGTTGAGAATTACTCAAAGAGTTCAAAAACTTTCTTTAATACCTTACTTTAAGTCTGATGAAAATCCTCACTTAAAAAAACGGTAACGTTATTTGCAAATTGAGCAAGAGGACCGGATGATAGCCATATATAATCAGTTGTCACCTTGCAGCTCAATTAGCCCTCATGTAAAAACGAGGCATGTAAGGAGAAATGAGGTTTTGACATTATCTCTGCCAGCAAGATAATTACACAGCCTTCATTTAACAGTAGGGCAACACTACTGTAGCAACAAATTAACTCAGCTCCATTTGCAATTCATGGTGTGTTTTCTCATTTAATACCATTTGTCTTACCCCAAGTGAATGTTTCCATTAGTTTTCTCCAGCACAGCAAATACTCAGTTGGACTCCACACATTACATCACTAAGTCAAAGCTTACCTTCCAGCAACTCTTTGAAAGCATATTTGAAATGTGATAGAATGTCCCACTTTTTTCCATCTCAGCTACAACTTTTCTCTGGTTTATGGCCAAATAATATAGCAGGTGTATCTGTGTTGAACAGCCAAGGACGTGAAATTCCTATGCCTACAATCTATTTCAGAAGAGTTTTCTCTTCTCATAAAGAAAAATCAAGAAAGAAACAAATATCAGCAAAGTCCTAACTTGGGTTCATCCATGTACTAATTTATTAACATATTGTTATAAGGTACACTTTAGGGAAGAAAAAAATGTGCTGGCTGTGTTAAGATTTTAGATATAATAGCCTTAAAAAAATGATTCTTTAATCCCATCCATTTCTTCTACAGATTTTACATTTAAAACTTTTCCTTAGTTTGAATTTAAAAGCCAGACTCTCCCCCTAAAACTAGTGATGATTGATGAGAGTTTAAAAGGAAGGAGCAGAATGTTTAAAATGGCATGAGCACAGAAAACAGAAACTGGTGGGCTTTTGTATTGTCGTAATAGACTGATCATTAAATTTTATGTTCAACTCTAAAAGGTAATGTTAATTTCACTAATGATTTATTATTTGAGATTTTACTCACTGAATTATTCACTGCTGACAATACAAGAGGCCCTGAAATTCCTAAGAACCTGAAGCCCCGACAACTGCTTTAGTCCAAGAAGACTTAAATGTATATATAAAATATTGACCTTCAAACATGCAAATGTATTAATATAAAGGCAAGAGCATTTATTTATAATCACTGTGTTAATAAAAACAAGAAAATTTAACTCTGTTAAGTGAATATAGAAATATTTCAAAGGAGGGGACTTAAATTTTTGAAAATAAACACTCACTATTCTGCATGAAATTTAAGGATACTCCTTAGGAGAAAAACAATACTTTCCAGGAGTTTTATTTCATTTATCTACAATAGTGATTAGCAAATACAGCTGTGGAAAACTGTATTATTTTATACTCTTAAAGAATTACAAACAAAAACATAGATATGCATGCATTTTACACACGGATTCATTACTAAATGGTTATTTTAACACAGTAAGCTACCAAATAAGTATTCATGATGTATTAGTTTTTTCTTTTTCTTTTTTTTTAAACTATTAAGACAATTAACTAGTATCTCCACATTTTCAGGTAACTATTTGTTCTAAGGAATACATTTAAGGTTGATACTTAACTTATAAATACGATATAGCCCCCCAAAAGCTCTATGCTTTTCTGTGTGAGCTAACCTAATATCTTACAGTAAAAGTGATTCCAAATGAAATAAGATGAAAGAACCAATATTTTACTAGTCCTAACAAAAACATTTTGGAAGTGAGACTTTCTTCTCAATACAGAAATTTATTTTATGTACTTGACTAACAGTCATCCAGCCTCAGCTAAAACAATTCAAATACAGAAAAAAGATAAGAAATTAAGATAGTGAAAGGTTAAGACTTCTCTTTGTGCTCACTTGGCCTTCCCAATTGGATATTCATCCTATGCTGTGGGGAGGGTAAACTGCTTAATCTTTAGATGTTTTCTGTCATCAGCTCTAAAACTACATATGTACTACAGGTCTGTATTTTGTATGCTGAAATAGTTCATTACACATAAATATGACAGGCATGGCATTATTACAGTTTTTATATACAGCTTATACAAATCAATACTTGGGCAAAAGATATGAATGGATATCATATCTGGTATATGGAAAATTAACTCATCAATCCAATTATTAATTAAATATATAGGGAAATATCCATTCCATTGTTTGCATTTCTTCATTACTCATCTAACCAATTTGATCACTTTGAGAAAGATTATGGAAGGCATTCCTCCAAAAATGGCATTTAAATTAATATTAAAGGATGAGTATGAATAATCTTCAAAGTTTTCTAAAATATGCAATTAAACACTGAGATTCCATTTTTGCATTTAACACAAAAGTATACACTTAAAATACCCTGTAGACTGCTTTGCCATTGCAGGAGTTTTACTCGTAACAAACTTCACAATTTTTTTTTAATGCTATTAAAACAATTGTTTCAATGGGAAACATGTGGTTGGAAGATTAGGCTTTTAGACTCACAATAACATAGTAATTTTCAGGCAAACAGTTAAATACTAAAAGGTTTTTTATGGCTATGAGTGTATAGCTATAAAATCTAAACATCACTCAGCAAATACAGCTCTTAATTACATCTACCATTTGCTTAAGAGTATTGGCCTTTCTTTTTCAACTCATGATCAGCATTATCATTAATGTAATGCTTTATACATTTTAAAATCATATATGATACAACACTAAGCCATTAAAGCAATGCAACTGTGATGTATAGGGTCCAAGCACCTACCCCTTAGCTGCTTCTTAGTGCAAACTATATTCCCTTATATCTTATTTGCTTTATGAACATATATACATAATGCAGGAGAAATGCCCATATGTAATATTGAAGAGTATCTGATAAAACGAATTTATTTAGACCCTGCTGATAAATTGGCACAAGGCTTTTGGCTTTAAATATTTAGGAATATCTATAATCTTCAATAAAGTAATTTAATTAAAATAACTTATTCTAAGGAATAAGGGGGGTTGTGTGTGTGTATGTGTCTGTCTATCTGTCTGTCTGTCTTGGAAGGGAGAATCTTTCACTCACCAACATGTTCATCAAAGCATTACTTATAACAGTATGAAAATGAAAACTTAAACAAAGGAAATACTTTATATCCACATGATGGAATATTATGCAACAATTAAAATGTACAGTTATTAATACACATGTAAGTTAAAACACGGGATTAAAAACTGCATCTACAGCATGCATTCACTCATTCAAACATTGACCGAGTGTTTGCTATGTGTCAGGCAGTGTTCGAGGCCATGGGCACACAGATATGATAAAACAGATAAGAATCTTTGCTTTCATGGAACCTGTATTCTAGTGAGAGTAGACACACAATAAAAAAATATAGATGATAAATTAGGTAAGTACTATGGGAAAAAATAAAGCAAGAAAGTGAGATGGAGAGCACTAGGGCAGGAGGGTTGCAGTTTTCATATAGAGAATGCCTCAAACAGGTGAGGGAGTGAGCCATGCATGTGCCCAGTGGGAGAGCATCACAGGCAGAGGGAAGAGCTACCTCGAGAGCATGCTGGCAAGGTTGCGAGGGCAGTATTGCTGGAGAGAAATGAGCAAAGAGACAGGAAGTAGTAGGAGGTCAGAGAGATGGGAGTGGGTGTGGATGTAGGGTCATGTCTTGTAAGCTACGGTAGGACTTCTTTTATTCTAGCGAGACAGGAAACCGTTGGAGGGTTTTGAGTAGAGAAGGAACGTTATGGGACTTACACTTTAACATGGACACTCTAGTTGCTATTTCGAAAACAGAGTCTAGGAGAGCAAAGGCAAAGCCAACAGCTTTTGTAAAAATCAGAAAGGAGATGAAGTAGTGTGAGAACAAGGAGGTGAAGGTGAAGGTGATTAGAAGGGATCTGATTCTGAATACATTTGAAGACAGATCCAGTAAGATTTACTAACAGATTAAAAATATTACGAAAGACAGGAATCAAGGATGATACCAGGTTTATGGTATAAATAACTAAAAAAACATCAATGCCATTTACTCTAAAAAACAAAAAAAACTACAGGAGGAACAGTGGTCAAAATTTAACATAAGACCAGTCCAATTGATGGAATGGGAGCAGACTGATGTTTTGGGATATATGTTTTTAGTTATTTAAGTAATATGTTTAATTTGGATAAAAATACTAAAAGAAACTATATCTTTTAAAAAAGAATTGGTTCCTGTCTTCGAAACTGAATAAAAAACAATGAACGCTTTCATTAAGAAAGCAAGTGGGGACGGAGGAATGTGTATCACCAATTTTATGAAGTGAGTGTTTAAGATAATGGATCAAATAAGGCCAACCTTAAAAGGATATATACGCTATATGGAACAAAGCCAAGGACAAACATAAAATACTAGCACAAACTCATCTGAATACCACAAGGAAGACAAGGGCCCATAATATAAATTGGAGCTGGTCAAAAATGCTAAAGGCAAAAAAGAATGGGATTCTAATTTATTTCTGGCAATATCTGAAGCAAGAAAATGAACAGAAAAGATGGAGATTCACTGTCTGGAGAGTTGGTATAGATGACAAGGAGAAAATAGCATCTTACTTCAAATCCTCAAATTGTTTAGAAAATCATTTAATCTCTTAGGCCTCAGTTTCATCCGTAAATGTAAGGGTAACAATATTTACCATGAGAAGGTATTTTGATCAATAAATAAGATAAATATAATCCAAAATAGGTACTTAAAAGGGTTATTAGTGTCCCTTCCTCAGCTCAAATGCGACTTCTACTCAAAATCTTTCCACAAATATCTTATAGCTCAAGATAGAACAGAGAGCCTTTTTTCTAATTAGTTCAAATCTCTAGGCTCATATAAATATTCAAAGATGTTTCAAATATGATCCTGGAATTATATTTTCTTTCTATCTATAAAATGCCAGGAGGGCAGGGTGTGGTGGCTCATACCTATAATCCTAGCACTCTGGGAGGCTGAGGCAGGAGGATGGCTTGAGCCCAGGAGTTTGAGGTTGCTGTGAGCTATGAGGATACCACTGCACTCCAGCCTTGGTGACAGAGCAAGACCTTGTCTCACTGTACTCTAGCTGGGGCAATGAGAGAGACTCTGTCTCAAAAAAAAAAAAAAAAAAAAAAAAGCCAGGAGATCTACAACTAATAACCAACAGAGTGATGATGATAATTGGTGGCAAAATTTTGTATCATATTATTAAAGAGTTTATGAGGACCTACAAACGAAGACAGTTAATTACTGGGAGCTAGCACAGGCTCACTAAGAGTAAGTTCTAGAAGGAAATGTCATTTAATTTTGTTGGCAAGGTTATTATCCTGAAAGGAGGATGGTAGAAATACGGTGTATTAGAACTTTAAAAGGGT
>RJWJ010048054.1:0-10744 GCA_004363605.1 Indri indri | reverse complement strand
CTGGCTGACGGCTTCGGCAGGGGCTGGTTCTGGTCCCTGTGAAGCAGGACTGTACTTCCTGTCTACGAGTTCCATGAACTCTCGATTCCTTATAAGAGATCTTTCTCAAGATGGCTCGGTTAGATTTACTTGTATTGTAATGAAATCACATCTAAGACCAAGCCCAACACTATATGACGTAGAGTTGGTAGAGATGGAAGAAACCAAATATTGGTGTTAGGGACAGAAAACCAAGTGAGAGGTAATGGAAATCAGAAAAACAGAAAGGAGAAAGCCGTCATAGAAAAACAATAAGGAGGAAATGGTTACAGAAAAACAACGAGGGGGACACGGTTATTTCAGCCTTAAAGAATGGGATGATTAGACCATGGAACACCGACCACCAATCAGAGAACAAAACACACCATAAACGGTGACTTCCCCCATCACACGTATGCGAGAAAGGAATGACTGGAACATAACCAAGTCATGTCCATACCTGGAAAGAATTCAGTCTCCAAAGCAGTGATTTATAGTTATGAATAGTTATAATTAACCTTTACCTAAACCTAACATATAAAAAGAAAAACATAGAAGTAGATGGGATCTTCTCCACTTGCAGAGACAGACCTATCTCCCCTTAGGAAACATACTTTTCCTTAAACTTGCCTTACAATAAACTCTTCACGCATGCTTTCTGAGTGTCTGTCATCTCTCTCCATTGCGTGGGCTAAGGCTTATGATTCTTCTAAGCCCAGAGCCCAAGAACTGGGGCAACACTTCAAAGTCCAGCCATGGGCTGAACAGGACCATGACATTGGGATGAAATGTAAACAATGATTTAGAAGAGCTTCACTGAGCTTGCTGGTTCTTAGTTTCTAGTACAGAAATTTCATTATCAAAGTTATGAAACTTTTATCTAGACATTTCACATTCATACAAAATTTTCCATATAATTTTACAGGGTTTATAAACCTCATGAAAGCCAGAGTCTTAAAATAGAGAATATGTTAACACTACAAATGAAATTTCAATTTATGTAAAACAAAAATACATCTTCAGACATGAAAAAACATTTCAAAAACACTTGGAAAGCATTAATTGACATTTGAACTAAAAACAGATCTTATCATCCAAATGAGAAACGCCATATTTTATTAAAACATTTCCTCCATGAAATTAAGGCTACAATATTCTGGTCTAAAATATTAGCTAATAGAAATTAAATTTTGTTACTATGGATTATTTATCTTGTTTGAAGATTTCAGAAACAAATACAAATTTTTTCTCTTTTTTGGTTTAAGAACAAAAACTAAGACTTAAGAATAAAAAATAAGGCACATAAAATGCCACATGTAACCAGTTCCCTTTGTTAGTTAGATACAAAGTTAAAATGCCGCATTATAATGTATTTTTGGTTTAAATGAAGTTTCCTATAGAATTGGCAGGCTTTTTTGAAAATTCTGAAATCGTTTATTCACAGATGTTCTATCAAAGTGTCTTTCAAAAAAAGGAGCATACATATAGCAGGGTTTCAGGGACAGCAAGGAGGCTGCCTGCCCCAAAATATCTCTCCTGATGATCTGTCATTTCACTGTCTGAGGTTCATTCTTTGTAAGCAGTTCCCCCGCAGGCGTCCACTTTTAAAATGCCATTACTGTCTTTTAGAAGCATAGAGAAAAGGTAGTTCTGCATAATCGTCTCCAAAGCTGTGCTCTGTTACAAGTTGTTTTTTTTTTTTTTTTTTTTTTTTTGGTACCATTAGAAAGCAGCTTGTCAGTAGCTGTTGATTGACAGCGGCGCTGCCTCCTAGATTCAAAAAGGCACAAAATTCCCCACGAGGGTCATGAACAAAAACAGCCTGAGCTATGGAAGCAGAGGGAACAGGGCTTTTCTGTAGGGTGTGTTAACACTGCAAAGATAAAGCAGGTAAAAACAGGAGAGCAATGTCTGGAAGCAACAGGAAAGAAAACAGCTGTGGGAGGAGAGAAGAGACTATTTTAGAAACATCTTCTTGGTCAGTTTAAGGAGAAGTAGCTGAAGAATCAACATGGGCCTGAACTGATGCCTGTTCTAAATAAAAAGAAAGAAAGAAAGGCCATTAGTTTTGAAGAAAATTAATTTTAAAAATCTTGACACAAATAAGGTTTCACAATAATTCTGAGGTTGTGTCATCAGACCAGCCAGGCCAAAAGATTAAAGCAGACATTAAGTCATCTCTCAGTGTGTGAAGTACCGGATAGAGAAGGAAAGATAATGTAAGTGAGAAGTGTTAGCTGAGGACTTTGGTAATAAGATTTGTCTTAATGTAGACATTATCGGCCTGGGCTCATATAGAGGCGACGTGAGGGCACAGCACCAGAGCAAGATTTCTTGAGTTCAAACATCCCCCTCCCACACACTTACAAAGGATCGTGTGTCTATGGGCTTAATATTTTACTATTTGTAAAATGGGGAAAAAAGCCTTAACTCACAGGGTAACTGTAGGAATAAGTGAGTTAATATGTGGAACTCACCTAATAACACCTGTATCTGGCACCTCACACATGATCAAGGAATACTAGCAATTATTTTTGCTTTAGAACAGAATTCCATCACTTATTACAAGGATTGCTTAGAAAATGCAAGGTTTATGAAGATGATTTGTGCACTAAGTAGTTTGCTTGGGTTTAAAAAAAAGAAAAAACAAATCAGCCATGATGAGCACGTGATCTTCTTATTTTGGTAATCGATGACGGAGGAGACATCTGCTCCTTCAGTCAATGCTAAACTGACAACTCAGTTGGGTGTTGACAGGCTGAATAACACCACAAAACCCCTGAAGTTGTTCTAAACCTCTCAGGACTATGCTCTATTGAAACACTCCATTTCAATGATGGCAGATGTCATAGAAGAAATAGCCCAGTAAGTAAAAGGGGAGGAATTCAATCATATGATTTCAGATGGAAAACCTTTAGAAATTACCTGTTCCAAGGCCTTAATGTTGCAGAGAAAAAAAAAAAAAATCTGTGAGAGAAAGGGAGGTTAAATGCTGTGAATAAAGTCACACAGCCATTCAGCGAAGGCAGAGCCGGGAACCCACCCACGTGGGCTGACACCTGAGGTCATATTCTTGCAGATTCCCCAGACAGCGTCCTCACCATGGCTGCATCAGGTCACACACAGTTCAATGTGACTGAGGTTTCCTTCCTCCTTGACTAAAGAATACAGCCGCCTGATTCCATAAACAACGATAATATTCATAAAAAGGAACCATTTCCAACTTTACTCTTTTGCCTAGAGATGAACTGAGATGTCTTCTTTCGAGGGCACTGAACTTAACATGACCCTTCTCAACTGGAATTAGAACGTGGAGGTCTTGTCAGAGTCCGAGGCCGTGCCCACCGCCCACCCCAACCCCAGTTTGTCTCTCCTGGCTTCTCTTCAGAATTCTCCTTCCTAAATTCAGCGGAGCTCCTCGTCCGGTGCCTGCTCTTCCCCTACTGCATTAGGCGTCTACCTTTGAAATAGCAAAAACATGCACTTTGCGAAAAGAAAAAAAGAACAAAGTCAAGGATGGTGAGTTTTTTTAATGCTCTTTGTCTGAGCCGCATCTTTCATTAGAACTCAAAGAACTGGGTTTCAATTCAAGGTTAGTTTCTGTAGCTGCCTCCAGCTCACACAAAACACTTAAAAGCCTCTGTTCCCACCGTGTTTCCTGGCAGGATATATTTTTTTTTTCTGCTCAGGAGGAACATATTGAAAGATGAATATTTACCTAACCCCCTCCCTAATGTTAAAGATATTCTGCCCTAACGTCTGTGTTGCAGTGTTTATCTCCCCAACTCCACCCCAACCCCCAGCTGAACCTCCGCGCTGCTCCTCTTTGGGACCATCAGTGGAGCCTCCCTACTGTGCCTCATTAGCTCTTCCCACTGATGGTGGTTTCCTGCAGCAATGTTTTCTTCTCAGAGACTCTCAGCTGCTCAGGAATAAATGTACATGTGCAGGTACTTTCCATACTACTGCTTCAGCTTGCTGTACCCCCACCTCCACACCCTCCATCTACACACACGGCTTAAAGTTCTAGAATCCCTATGCAAATAAAATTGCAAGAATACTGATGAGCTTTTCATATTTTCCCAAGGAAGCTCTGCGAAAAACATGTGAGTGATGGCACAGGTTTACAAATGCATGGTATTTAATATCTAACTACCAGATGTTCTAAGTTTTAAAGCAGTCATTGGGGATCTCTATCTTCATTTACAATTTTTAGTACAGGTGAACGTGTTTTAGATCTTTCAAATTATAGTCTCAAATTCATGTAAGCAAAATTGATGTTGATTTTGAAAACATGATTTTGATTGCAAAGACTTGCCAAATAAATCTTTCTAACTAGCAAATCAAATGATTCGTGACCAAATCTCATTTCTACGGTTTGCTGTATTCTGCTGTTTTTTCATGGCATTCTCAATTCTCTAGTTCCTTGAATATGATTACTGAATTATTATAATTATAATCTACATCATAATATGTTGGAGTAAGTATCAGTTATATGCCTATAATACTCATGCACCAGTGAATCATACTGGATCTTCTAGGTAAAGCCCTTTTTAATATGGCATTAATCTTTAATCTTTCTATTGTTATTTTTGCACAAGCTTTACTTACACTGAATAAAATTATCTATGTAAATTCACAATAAAGAGCATATTTTATTTACTTCAGAATAATACAAGTGTCATCCATAAGAAATAAGATAGAATCTTCTTGTACAAGCAAATTTCACCAGAATATTTTAATATAATTAGGTCTAGTCAATTAAAATTATAGAAATGTCTATATATCTTCATCTTTTATGAAAATATAGTTTGTTGTGATTATTTAAATGCTGTTTCAAAATAAGAAAAATAATATATTTTGAAATCACTTTAAAATTAGCTTCCTTGAAGCTTATTTCAGGGAGACATTGTCGTTCTTTAAAAAACGTTCTGAAGAAATGGGAGATGGCTAGAAACTCCAAGTCAATTAATTAAAGCCCTATTCCAATGGTAGCTCTGGATTTTAAAACTGTCACTTCCTAAAAGCTGAATTTCATGAATATTTGAAGCACCATAGACCAATACATACTCATATAGAAATATGAATGCTGCACAAATCTCTTGTTTGTTCTATGTGTTTATTGACAGAGCTAAATGCATGAACAGGAAGTGGCCGGTCATTAGCCCACAACTTCCATGATCATTTTGTTAGGTCAGTGTGTTCCCTTCTCTTACGAAGTTAATATATGATGATGGAGTTCACATTAATTCATTTTTAAAATGTGTTTACAGTCTCTCAAAAGAAATTTTCATTGTAAAAGATAATTGTAGCAGAAAATAATCTTGCTTAAATCATGCAAATCAATGTTCTTGAACTTGCTCTGTTTATGTGCTGTGTTAACAAATTGCCAGTGTTTTATAAATATTTAACTCTAGACTTCTCACCACCAGACCAGAAATAAAACTTCTGGATCAGAATAAATTGTTGCCAAGTTCATCTTAGTAAATATAAATATCATTAATATCTTGTTAGCAGGGATTGATGTTCTGCAATTTAGGTAGTACCCTTTTTAAATGAAAAAAAAAATTCACCAATTGCTATCCCAGAGTTCAAAATTACTTGACAATTAACATGCAGCAGAAATCCTATAAAGAATGAAATGTTGTGAACATCTCAAATAAAAATAATGCAAAAACTTAGTTATTCACCAGACATTGCATAGTGGTACATTAGAAGGATTTTTTGGCTCAACTAAACCATTGTTTATATTTTTCTTATAATTATCAATGTGTTTTTTTTCCTCATCATAGATCCATAATCATATAGTATTAATTTTATAGGAAAATCTCACAACCCATTTTATTTCATTCTCAAAAGATAACAGGCAATCAATTGAAAGTAACTAGGATAACCCAAAGTCTTTCCTATTAGGTTTTAGAATGCAGTTTTAACTTGCACTTAAGCCTGAATTTGGCTAATACTCTGGCAACATATTTCCAATTAAAAAAAAAAAGTTAAACACATGGAAGCCTAATTCATCTGCATTGGAGAACTCTCAAACTCTTTGTATTATTGCTGAATTCATTTGACAACCTCCTTCCACGCCTGCAGTCATCAGCTCTTTTAGATAAATCTGCAAGCCAAGGCCAAACGTCTTTCCATTTCTGGGAAAGTGACTAAAGACTTGAAATGGCGTAGAGTGACTTTAGTGCATAGAAATAGCCCTTTTAGATACTGAGGCTCAAAAGATAAGGGATGCAATATTCACCTGGAGAGAAGAACTAATCCTCTCAGGTAAGAGGCCAATATTTTGAAAATTTCCAATAAGAAGATGGCCTTTGTGTATTTTTGCTTAAGTGATATGGCTTAGATAAGGCATAGAAAGTAAAGGAACAGTAAACATACATGATCCAGTCACATGTGTCTTACCAATTAAATTATAATTTCTTCTTTTGAAGAGATGAGGTATAATGTTATATTATACAGTCTAAGTCTAATGTGTTACTTTCCTGCTTTTTATAAATCCCAGAATGCTTCTTTCTAAACTATTATAAAAATAATATAAATGGGTAATGGAGACAAGCACAGACTTGAGCCAGAGGGGCTACATTTCTGAATATGGTTTTGACACTTGTAACTGTGTGCTACTTCCAAAGCCCAGCCTAACCATCTGTAAAAGAGAGCAACTGTCTCTTTTTATAAAGATGGTTAGGATTAATAACAACATAGCTAAATCTAGCAAATATTTATAACTCATAAAAAGCCTTATCTTAATATCTATAAACTTTTAAAGCAGGGGAAGGTAAAAGTATCTTCATTTTAAAGTTGTAGATGAGCAAAGAAGTGACACACCATCCCCTTACTAGACTGAAGTCCTCCGTTGGTTCTGTAACATCCTGATACATGCTTACAGCAGGCTAACTGTTCAGAGTTAACAGGCTATACTCTCTTGAATACATCTGTATATTTCTGAGTCCACAAATTGAGTTGAATGCTTTTCAAAATAAGTTGTTTCTGTCTCCCATCCTGTTTATAAGAAATTATTTATTTTAATGATATTTAACCATGATTTTTTTTTATAGTCATCTGGGAAGCTTTAAAAATAACCACCAAAATCTAAGTCCCACTCAGAGAATCTGAATTAATTGAACCAGGGTGGGGCTTGGACAACGATAATTTGTACAAGTGCCCCAAGCAAGTACAATAGTAGATTGCGGTACAAGTAACAAAAGATAAGGAAGCACTGCTTTTCTTTATCGTACAATTTAAATACATATATAACAAATATGAAAAGAGAGTTGTTTTGTTTATAGCTAATTTGAATTCTTTCAAATGCCTCAGTAAAGGGGAGTTCGTAAAAATGTGTTAATGGCTTAGATGTGTGAGAAAAACTTTAAAGTTGTAAAAATCATAAGAATTCTGCCAAATAACTCTGCAACCATTGTTAAATTCTTTTTACACTTCAACTGCAACCATAAGTGAAAGGAGATATTAGGATGGAATATGCAAGAAAGATATCGTGTAGTGGTGTCAAAATACTTGTGATTTAAAACAGGCTCTTTTGGCTTGAACTTCTACTTCAGGCCAAGATAATGTAGGCTTATGTCTCCCAGGTCTTCACTCTTACAACTATTTAATAAATAACCTTAGACATAACACAACAAACAAGTAAAGTGTGTTAAAAAAAAAAAAAAAGTAGACTACCCAGGGACCTCTGGACTAAGGGCAACATAGCAGTGTGTTCCCTGGGTTTCCTTATTGTCACCCATATTTCCTAGACAGGGAGCTTCATAAGCCTCCAACCCTATATCACCAATAGGCACCAAAAAACACACGAACAACCCAAAAGCTAGAAAAGCCTGTTTCCCCTCTAGTCAAAGGAACAGGAAAATCATAGTCTGACAATAGCAAAATGTTGGCCATACCTACCCTGTCTAGACAAACAGCAATGAAAAAACTGCATACAATTCTTCCCCACAATGGAAAGCTGAATCTACACACCCAACCAGTCCTGAAACTAAATCTAACCGCAGGGACACAGGGACTGTCTGCTAAACAAATAAGTGAAGGAAGGAAGGAAGGAAAGAAGGAAGGAAGAATAAATAGGAATTCAGAGCCTCATAATATAACATCTAAAATTTCCAGGAAATAATTGAAAATCATTCGTCACACCAAAAACTAGAAAATCACATCCTGAAAGAAAAAAGACAATGAAGAGAAATTAACGGTGAGATGAATCATGTGTTGTAATTATCTCACAGTAAATTTTTAAAGGCATTATGAAAATGCTTCAATAAGCAGCTAGTAATTCTCTTTTGAAAAATACAAAATTTTAGGAAAGAATAGATGTGATAAAAAAGAATCAAATGGAATTCATAGAACATAAAAATATGATAATTAAAAGTTCAGTGGATGGGCTCAAAAGAAGAATGGAAGGGACAGAAGAAAAATAACAGAAGTAGAAGATAAAACAATGTAAATATATTCTATCTAAACAACACAGAAAATAGATTTGAAAAAAATGAATGTAGACTCAGGAATACATGGTTTAACAAATTATCTAACATTAGTGCTAATAAAAACCCAAAAGGAGAAGACAAAGAGGGTGGAGATGAAAAAGTACCCAAAGAAATTACTGCCTAAAAACTCCCCAAATTTGGTAAAAGACATAAACATACAGATTCAAGAAGCTGAGAAAACCCCAAACCAGTTAAGTCCAAAGAAATATACACCAAGGCACATCATAATTACATTTCTGAAAACTAAAGACAAAGAAATATCTAGAAAGCAGCCAGAGAAAAGTGATGCCTTGGCTAGGGAAAAACAGTCCAAAAGCAACATCTCCTCAGAAATGTTGAAGGCCAGAAGAAAGCAGCACGATAACTGTCAATTGTCGAAAGAAAGAAACTATCAAACCAGAATGCTATAACTAGCAAAAATATCTTTCAGGAACGAATGAAAGAGAAATAATGACATTTTCAGATGGAGGACAGCTACGAGAATTTGTCCCCAGCAGACCTACCCTAAAGGAATGGCTCAAGGAAATTCTTTAAACAGAAAGAGACAAAAAAGGAAATGTGAAACACCAAGAAGAAAGAAAGTGACAATTATTAATAAAAAAAAGTATGGGTAAATGCAATAGGTTTTTATTCTGCTTTTTTATTTTTTCAATTATGTTTGATGTTTGAAGCTAAAATGTTAACCCTGTCTAATGTGGTGCTAAATATGTAGAGGAACTACTTAAAACAATTATATTATACATAGGGTAGGGTAAAGAGATATCAATATAAAAGGTGGTAAGGATTCTGTACTTCACTCTGGTAAAATGGCAACACCAGTAATCTGTCAAAAGTTATGTATATATAACACCTAGATTGCCCACTAAAAAGTGTATACAGAGATGTGCTCAAAAGCACTATAAATAACCTAAAACGGAGTTCCAAAAAAATTCAAGAAACCTACAGGGAGACTGAGGAAGAAAAAAAAAGAAAGAAAGAAAGAATAAACAGAAAACAAAAAAGTGGCAGATTTATGCCCTAATGTATAATTAATTAAATTAAATTGATCTAAATACACCAGTTAAAAGATAGAGGTTAGCAATATGGATTTAAAATAACACGATCCAACTACATGTTGTCCATAGAGGGACTCAAGAGTAGATTGGAGGTGATATAGGATGGAATTAGTAAACTTGAGGTCAGATCAATACCCAATCTAAACAACAGAAAGAAAATCAATTATTTCCTTCATTCATTGAAATTAGTTGTTGGGCATATGTCTAGCCAGATAGATCTCATTTGCCGGCTTCAGGTGTGGCCCTATGGCTGAGTTCTAGCTCAGGACTGTGAGTTTATACTCTAGCTGTGCCGCTAGTAACTGCATGGCTGAGGGGAGCAATCCTCTCTGTGATCTGACCCACTTCCCTCTGTTCCTGCAGTGGTCTCACCGTCTCTCCTATCATCCTGCCTCGCTCCAGACTTCGCAATCATTTTGAAGTCTCTTGCTGCCTCTATGATGGCATTAATATCTGTCAAATTTCCCAATCTAAGGTGGATCTAATGCCTGTTGCTTTGATCCACACAAAGATATAAACCCAAAATTATAAACTAGTCACAGTCTGTCCCCTCTAAGAATCTGCTAGCGACACACCTGTAAACACGAATGTACATGTTCACGCGTGCGCAGTAGAGGTCAGTGTGGGACCCAATGGGATTGGAAAGATATGTCTCTAGATCTGCCTGAGGGGACAATGGAAATAAGAAAGGCTAGAGCTGACCTTTGAAGAATTAGGGAACAAGAAGTATATGAGTAATTTCATAAATGTGCTAAAATACTAATAGCAGTGCCTGACACATACTTGGGGCTCCATAAATGTTTATTGGAAGAATAAATATGGACAGAAAGCATGGTGTTTGAAAACTGGTAAGTGATTTGCTTGGATGGGATTTCAGCATACCTGACAAAGTGGTGAGAGATCAAACCAGATATCTGGAAGACGACAATTTATACAGAAACTTTTATGCCTTTCTAAAAAGTTAGAAATAGATCCTGATGGCACAAGGAGTCTTCACGTGTGAGTGAGGTATATTATTGATTTTGCATTTTGGGAAAAATTACTCTGGCACTAGAGAGGGGCACGTAACTAAGTTGAAGTCAAAACTGGTAGGGGAACTTCATACTAGGAAGATATTAAGAAAAAAATGACAAATCACGGGACAAGCCAACGGTAGTGGGGCAAATAAAA
>RJWJ010048053.1:0-10754 GCA_004363605.1 Indri indri | reverse complement strand
TGCCCATCAATACATGAGTGGATTAAAAAATGCAGTATATGTATACCATGGAGTATTACTCAGCCACAAGAAACAATGGTGATCTATCACCTCTTGTATTATCCTGGATAGAGCTGGAACCCATTCTACTAAGTGAAGTATCACAAGAATGGAAAGACAAGCACCACATGTACTCACCATCAAATTGGTATTAACTGATAAACACTTATGTGCACGTATAGTAGTAACATTCATCAGGTGTCAGGCAAGTGGGAAGGGGGAGGAGGGGATGGGTATATTCACACCTCATGGGTGCTGTGCCCACCATCTGGGGGATGGACACACTTGAAGCTCTGACCCGGGTGGGTCAAAGGCAACATATGTAACCTAAAGATTTGTACCCCCGTAATATGCTGAAATAAAACAAAACAAAACAAAAAAATTGATTCGAACACACACACAATTAAACTACATGAAATTGCCAATATTTGATAATTTTTACATTCTGATGTGAAAATTTCTTATAGATCAATCTATGTTATTTCAAAATAACTCCCATGAGGTATTTTTTTGTTTTTCCATCCCAACTTTGGTCTCTGTATATCGTATGTTCTTTCATATTTCTGTATCTTACGTATACCTTTCACCCGTAATATCCATTCCCCTTCTCTCTAATATCCAATTCTGTTCATCCTTGACAGCCCAGCTCAGATGCTACCTCTCCATAAACTGTCCTAATATGAGTGTCTTCTCATTCACGGTTTCATAGCATTTAATTATTTCCTCTCATACATTATTTCTTTCACTGTAGTATATTCTGTGTGTTTTTCTCTTTCCCACCAATGCAACGATCAATTTTCTAGACACAGACTGTATCTTATTCTTATCTATTACTTTTGAAACAGTAAATATTTGCTGAGTTTGCTTATGGTCTGTTGCAATAGTTTATTTATTCATTCAACAAATACATATTTGAAATCGTGTGTGTGGCAGACAGCGATGAAAAAAGACACCATTTCTAGTATATGTACATGGTTTAATAAACATTATGAAGGGAAAAAAAAACCAATACGAGAGTTTAGTAGGGAGCCAGATGGTCATTCCCAACAAGTCTCATCTCTTGACACTTATGTGTTTGTGTAATACCACTTCTAAGGAATAAAATGCAGAAGGGATTGGATGTCACTTACATTGTACCTAAATTACCTGTGTACGGGACCATTGAACAAAGACTTTCCCATGGATTCCTTATATCTCAGCCTGGCAGAAATAGGCTTCCATAATCTGATCTCAATTCTCCTCTTTAGTCTCTACCTTAACAGCGTTTATTTACATGTCAGAACCTTCTTTCCATCATCATCAACTGGATGGGCTCTTCTAGACTTCTGCTCAGTCTAGTCACATGGGCTGGCAATCTGTTCACTTTTATGCCACTATGTATGTTTCTTTCAAACAGTCTAGCTTCTTCCCAGAAGGTTTTTGGCCAACCTGGCTTATATGTTGAGCTCCTGCTCATCCTTAAAAGCCCAACTTCAAGGTTAGGATCTGGAAAGACTTTTCTAATTACTACCTCTAACGAAGTGACTAGTTTCTTCAGCTTATATTCAACTTTTTCTTGAGCATAACTTTATTGTAAATTTTATATGCATGCACACACAGGAAACACATATATACATACATAAACACATGTGCATATATATTTTTGTGCGTATATATATGCATATATTCTGTTTTACGGTTATAAAATAGTTATCACTGTATGTATCTGTCTCCCACATTACAATGCTACAGTGTGAGCCTCCAAAGGAAGAAATTATGCCTGTTATCATCATCTTCCACACAATAATAGTGACCTTGCAAAGAGCAGTGTTCTTTGGAGGGAGGCAGTGTTCAAGGGAGATACATGGAAAATCTTGGAATGAGAGTTATGGTTCTGCAGTTGGTACCCACATGGGGGTTAAGGAGAGTCTAGTGTCAAACTCTATGTGGCTATCAAGGGTTTCCTCTAGAATCCTGGCTCTTGCTGGCTGTACCATTTCACTTCAATCTTTAGCTAAAGCTTGGGCAGGCCTGACCCTGGCCTGAACCTAAGGACAGAGGAGTGGCCTCCTCAGTAAACCAGACTGAATGTTCTAGGAAAGACTTAGCCTGTGAGGGAATATTGGGGAATATCAAAGTGGATCGGAGCTATTCTCCTCTTCACACATTTTGTCCTTTCCTAGGAGTAGTAGTGGGGGTGGCGGGGAGGGAAGAGATCTCTTTTCAGCACCAGGGACAGTGGCATTCTTGCCCTGCCTGGCCTATTCAGGGAACTAGGACAAGACTGCCCCTTGAAAGAAAATGGGAGGTTTGCACCAGCACTGGGGAGTCTGGGAAATGCTAAGTCACCCTGTGAGCGTGGGAGGTGCTTTTTGACAAAGAAAACAATATTTGCATCTATATTTGGGGCAGTGATTGCACGATAAAGGCACAGAGGCACCAAAATAACCTGTGATTGACTCTGGAAAAGAGGCAGCAGGTGGAGGGAGGGGGTGCTGCTCCATAGACATCTGCAATAAAAAAAGAACTAGTTTGTTTTTTTTTTCCAAAATAGATTTCTCCCTGTCATGTTGCAACTTCATGAAAACTCCAGAACAAATCTCAGTTCCAGAGAGAAATCAGGTGATGTTCACTTAGAGTTTGTTTTTAATTTTTGTCAATTACATCAGATTTTATTGATGCAAAATTCTAACATCAGTAGGTCTGTGGACCAGAGGCATATCAGGTAGCCCAGGAGTGGGCATTGATGTGTATCGCAACCTGCTCGGTGTTCTTCTAGATGTTTCTCAAAAGCTACTGTATATTTCCTCAACCATTTGCCAATGTTTTCATGTCCAAAGGGTCAACAAGGCAGAGAGAATTTTTTTTTGTTTATCTTGCATAACTACCGTATGCCAGACACTATACTAGGAATTTTATGCTCTGCTACTTCATTTTACATTTTCAACCACCCTACGATGCAGATATCATTATCTCATATTATAAATAAATAAACTAAAGGTTCAGGGACATTCAGATTTGTTCCAAATTACCTTCTCCTAAATGCATTTCTATTAGAGTCAATACCTGGCCTCTGAAGGCAAAACATGTCACGGTCTTTGTTCTTTAATTTTATAATAACCAGTGACAGGGAAGATTGAAATGTACCCAACATATATAGAATTTTTCACATAGGCCAAGCATCATGATTTACACACATGTACATCCCCCCATGCACATGTACATGGATTGGCACACTTGCAAATACAATGCATATATACCTATCCCAATCCATTTCTTAAAGAACATGGAGCTTCACAGAGAACACTGATCCTACCATGCTGATATAGCCAATGGGAGGTGAGTTGGGTTCTATTCCAGAATCATCTGATGCCAAAGTTCTTTCCAAGCTAGAGCTTCCAGGGACAGTGGCTGAGCGGTGTTAGGCTCTGCTAGTTGTCTCCACAATGTCTCTTCTCCAACTCTTTCTTATAAACGGAATCCCAGAAATGGACTAGATTTTTCTGTTCAATTCACCAGACTCCCTAGCAGCTGGGATGCCCATCTGAGTGTTCTTACTAATGAGATGTAGGTGAAAGTCCCTCTTGAGGGCTTCTTTCCCAAATAAAAAGGAAGATGCTTCCCCCGAAAGAAAACTTGGTTCCTTCATCCTTCTCCCTTTTCCCTATGATGCCTGGAGGTAAAAAACTATCTTGCAATTCCAAGGTTGGGAGCCACAAGCTAAGAACCATGGGGCACAAAGACAGGAAGAGTTTGCATACTTCATAGCTTCCAAGAACCTGTTCACCAGCTTTATCATGCTTATTTCCAGATTTGTTACATGAAGAAAAATTAGTCAAGTTTTCTAACTGATGCACTACCTTCGGGGTGAAATCCAGATTCCTAACTTTGGCTTTTGCTTGTTAATTCAACTTTGTTTCTGACCACTCTTTCCACTTAATCCAGCACCTATCCTTGTGCTTGCCATTTTAGTCTTCCCCCTCTATTTTCTTTTTTTCTCTTAAACAGTTTTTTTTAAATATTATTGACATGCATTCTGTCATTCCCCAAAGTGTCCTTGTGTGCGTTTGCAATCCCGTCTCTGTCCTTGGCTACCCTCTCGCTCATCCCCAGCTGACAACTGATTTGCTTTCTGTTTCTATAGATTAGTTTGTACTTTCTAGCATTTCCTGTAAATGAAGTACACATAGTCTTCTATCTTTTTACTCAGCATAATTATTTTGACATCATTCTTTTTTTAATTTTGAAAATTTTTATGGATACGTAATAGTTGTACATATTTATGGGGTACACATGATATTTTGATACAAGTATACAATGTGTAATGGTGAAATCTGGGTAATTGGGATATCCATTACCTCAAATATTTATCATTTCTTTGTGTTGGGAATATTACAAATCTATTCTTCTAGCTATTTTGAAATATACAATAAATTACTGTTAACTATAGTCACCCTATTGTGCTACTGAACACTAGGTATTATTCCCTTTATCTAATTGTATCTTCGTACCTGTTCATCGGCTTCTCTTTATTCCTCCCTCCTCACTATCCTTCACAGCCTCTAGTAACCATCATTCTATTTTCTGCCTCCATGAGATCAGTTTTTTAGCTCCCACATATGAGTAAGAACATATGACATTTGTCTTTCTGTGCCTGGCTTATTTCATTTAACATAGTGACCTCCAGTTCCATCCATGTTGTTGCAAATGACAGAATTCCATTCTTTTTGTAGCTGACTACTATTCCATTGTGTATATACACCACCTTTTCCTTATCCATTCATCTGTTGATGGACACTTAGGTTGATTCCATATCTTGGCTATTGCAAATAGTGCTGCAATAAACACGAGAGTGCAGACCTCCCTTCAATATACCGATTTCCTTTCTTTTGGATATATACCCAGCAGTGGGATTGTTGGATCACATGGTAGCTCGATTTTTAGTTTTTTGAGGAAACTCCATACTGTTTTCTATGTTTTCTATATTGCCTGTACTAATTTACATTCCTAGAAACAGGGTATGAGCATTTTCTTTTCTCCACATCCTTGCCATCATTCATTATTTCCTATCTTTTTTATTAAAGCCAATTTAACTGGTGTAAGAGGATATGTCATGTGGCTTTGATTTGCAATTCCCTGATGATTAGTGATGTTCATCATTTTTCATATATCTGTTGACTATTTGTATTCTTTGGAGAAATGTCTATTCAGATATTTTCCCACTGTTTTTTGTTTGTTTGTTTTTTGTTTTTTTGCCATTGAGTTGAGTTCCTTATGTATTCTGGTTATTAATCCCTTGCCAGCTGAATATTTCACAAGTGTTTTCTCCCATTCTGTAGGTTGTCTCTTCACTTTGCTGATTATTTCCTTTGATGTGCAGAAGCTTTTTAGTTTGATATGCTCCTATTTGTCAATTTTTGCTTTGATTGCCTGTGCTCTTGAGGTCTTACTTGGAAAATTTTAATTCTTAGCCAGAGCAATTAGACAAGACAAAGAAATAAAGGAATCAAAACTGGAAAGGAAGAAGTCCAACTGTCCTTGTTTACATACAGTATGGTCCTATATTTAGAAAAACCTAAGTACTCCACCAAAAAACAATTAGAACTGAAACAAATTCAGTAAAGTTACAGGATACAAAACCAACATGCAAAAATAAGTAGCATTTCTATATGCCAACAGCAAACAATCTGAAAAAGAAATCAAGAAAGCAATTCCATTTAAATTACCTAGTTAAATTACCTAGAAAAAAATAAAATATCTAGGAATACACTTAACCAAAGAAGTGAAGGATCTCAATAATGAAATTACAAAACACTGATGAAAAAATTGAAGAAGATACACAAAAAATTGAAATGATATTTCATGCTCATGGATTGGAAGAATCAATATTGTAAAAATGTCCATATTACCCAAAGTAACCCACAAATTCAATACAATTACTATCAAAATACCAATGGCATTCTTCACAGAAATAGAAAAAAAAATACTAAAATTGATATGGAACCACAAAAGACCTAGAAGAGTCAAAACCATCCTGGGCAAAAAGAACAAACCTGATTTCAAATTATACTACAAAGATACAGTAAACAAGCCAGCATAGTACTGACATAAAAACAGACATATAGACCATTGCAACATAATGGAGAACACAGAAATAAATTATATCACCTCATTTTTGACAAAGATGCTGCCTATGTTTTCACAGTCCACTCCTTGTTTCATTTTAGGCTCTGATCCTATATCACCTTCTCAGAAAGCCCTCACTTAATCATTCTATTTTGATAGACTTCACTACACTATACCCCTTACCCTACCTTATATTCTTCATTGGATTTATCATAGAAATCATGTTATACATGTATCTGCTTATTTATTTTTATCCCTCCCACTAGAAGTTGAATTCTTTTTTGTTCAGCAGCCCCTGGTACATAGTAGGTAATGGATAATGATCTGTTGCATCTATGAGTGAATGCTCAACTCAATGCTATGTGCTGTGCATAGAAAGAATTTAGTAGAAAAAATTCTGAATAAAGAAGATCCAATTCAAAGTCCTGACTTTGCCACTTACTGTCTGTGTGACCATTAGCAAATTACATTATCTTCCTGTGTCTCATTTTGTTATTTGTAAAATAAGGTAAATATTATTAAATTATCTCAAGATTTAAAATTATTAGATGAGTGTCTGGCATATACTAACCCAGGAAATGATGACTATTATTGTGATCAGCAACACTGTTATTATTATAATAATTATCATTTCAAAACCTTTATTTTCTTAACTATCATATCATGATAATAATATACCTTTCACCTTAAAAAGTCATGGCAATCAAAAGAGAATATATAAAAGTTATTTCTATATTTTAAAATGCTGAATAAGGATTAGGTGTTACTCTGCTGTATTAGTTGGCTAGGGCTGCTATAACAAAGTATCACAAAAGAAATCTATTGTCTCACAGTTCTGGAGATGAAAAGTCCAAAATCGAGGTGTCAGTAAGGTTGATTGCTTCTGAACACCAGAAAAGAAGGCTCTATTTCAGGCCCTTTTCCATGGCTTATAGATGGCCATCTTCTCATTTTGTCTGCTCATATCACCTTCCTGCTGTAGGTGTCTCTGCACCAAAATTTCTCCTTTTTATGAAGGCACTGGTTATATTGGATTAGTGACCTCGTTTTAACTTGATTACCTCTGTAAAGACCCTGTCTCCAAACAATGTCACATACTGAGATGCTGGGGGTTAGGATTTCCACATATAAATTCCAGGGTGGACATAATTCAACTCAAAACATGTGCCTGCACTGGGGTATTTCTCACAAACGAAGTACATTCTCTTCAATTATAAGAGCTTATTACTCAAGAATTATTTCATTCCTTTTTTATTCATTTATTCAGAAAACATTTATTAAATTCAACCTTACAGGGAAACTGGATCACAAAGAATTTGATATGGTTAGATCCAGGGAGGGGACTGACACCTTCCAGTGGCTCTCAGTGTAGCACCTTCACAAACTCTTGAAAGACGCCGATGTAATATGGTCAGATACAGACATGGAGTGACTTGGTCAAGGGAGCACTTGGTAGCAGTGGAACTAGAGCCTGTAGCTTCACCCAGCTTCACCTTCTATTTGTAGATGTCCCCGAGGAACAGGGGCAAGGATGCGTTAGGGTCTTCCCTAAGTCAGTTATTAAAGGGAGATACAGAGAGATGACTAATTATTTGGTACAATCCCAGATCCCAAGGCAACCTTGAGACATGAGAGGGGACACCAAAATGATTGGCCCCTCATCATCCTCCACTTCCCTTCTGCTCATCTCAATGTCTAATTGGTCACTAACATGAGGTGTGTCTGCCTTCTTATCCAATTTCCTTGGACCTTGTCACCTCTTGCTTGGGTTATTCCAAGTGTCTCTTACTGAATTACCCAGGCTTTAATCATGCCAGTTTCGGGTCTATTCAGGTTCATCACAACCAGTGGAAATGTTTTGTTTTTGTTTTTTTTTTTTTATTTCAGGGTATTATGAGGGTACAAACATTACGGTTACACTGTATGTCTTTGCCTCACCCAAGCAAGGGTTAAAGGCATGCCCTTCCCCCTACAATGCTCCCCATGACCTTTAGTTGCGGGTTTACCCCCCCATCCTCCTAATTCCTGGAGAGTATTACTGCTACGTGATCACCCTAGTGTTGATTAGTTAGTACCAATTTGATGGCGAGTACAAGTGGAGCCCATTCTTCCGATCTTGTGGTGCCTCGCTTTGGATAATGGGCTTAAGTTTAATCCAGGAAAGTATAAGAGGTTCTAGAGCATTGTCGTTTCTTATGATTGAGTAATATTCCATTGTGTGTGTGTGTGTGTGTATATATATATATACACACACACACACATATATATATATATATATATATATATATATACACCAAATTTTAATAATCCACTCATGGATTGACGGGCACTTGGGTTGTTTCCACATCCTTGCAATAGTGAATTGTGCTGCCATAAACATTCGGGTGCAGATGTCTTTATCATAGAATGTTTTGTGCTCTTTTGGGCAGATGCCTAATAGTGCTATTGCTGCGAGAGACTTATACAGGGAGAACTACGAAACACTAAAAAAAGAAATTTTAGAAGACACAAACAGATGGAAAAACCTATCTTGCTCATGGATTGGTAGAATCAATATCATTAAAATGTCCATACTACCTAAAGTGACCTACAGAATTAATGCAATCCCTATCAAAATCCCATTATCATTCTTTACAGATCTGGAAAAAATAATTCTATGCTTTGTATGGAACCAGAAAAGACCTCGTATAGCCAAAGCAATCTTAAGTAAAAAGAACAAACTGGGAGGCATCAGTCTACCAGACTTCAAGCTGTACCACCAGGCTATAGTAACCAAAACAGCACGGTACTGCCCCAAGAACAGAGACATTGACCTCTGGAACAGGACTGAGAATCCAGAGATGAAATCATCCACATACAGTAATCTAATCTTTGACAAAGCTGACAAAAATATACACTGGAGAAAAGAACCTCTTTTCAACAAATGGTGCTGGGAAAACTGGATAGATACATGCAGAAGAATGAAACTGGGTCCCCACCTCTCACCTCTCACAAAAATCAATTCAAGATGGATAATAGACTTAAACCTAAGGCATGAAACCTTAAGAATTCTAAAAGAAGATGTTGGGAAGACCCTTTCAGACATCAGCCTAGGCAAAGAATTCTTGAAGAAGAACCACAAAGCAATCGCCGCAGCAATGAAAATAAATAAACGGGATCTAATCAAATTAAAAAGTTTCTGCACTGCCAAGGAAACTATCATTAGAGTGAATAGACAGCCCACAGAATGGGAGAAAATATTTGCTCTCTACACATCTGATAAAGGGCTGATAACCAGAATCTATCTAGAACTCAAAAAAATCAACAAGAAAAAATCAAACAACCCCATCGACAAATGGGCGAAGGAAATGAACAGAAACTTTTCAAAAGAAGACAGAATAATGGCCAGCAAACATATAAAAAAATGCTCAACATGTCTAATCATTAGAGAAATGCAAATCAAAACCACAGTGAGATATCACCTAACTCCAGTGAGACTGGCCTCTATCAAAAAATCCCAAAACAACAAATGCTGGCGAGGATGTGGAGAGACAGGAACACTCTTACACTGCTGGTGGGACTACAAATTAGTGCAACCTCTGTGGAAAAGAATTTGGAGATACCTCAGAGAGCTAAAAATAGGAACACTATTCGACCCAGTGGAAATGTTTTAATGCTGACTGGACAAAGTCTGAACTCCACATCCCTTCACAACCAGGCTCCAAGCCTTCTTCCCAGTCTCGTTCCTTATAGTTCACGTAAACGACATGCTGTCTCAGTCAGACTGACCCATCCCCATCTTCCAAATGCATTTTGCATTTTCTGATGTCTTGGCATTTACTCATGCCAAACATATCCACCACATTCCTCTGCTTCTATGCAGTCTTATACAGTCTTTCAAGGACCAGGTCTCAAGATGCCTCAAATATTTTCTTTCCTTCCTCTTCACCCTAACACTGATATGACGGAAGCATGATTCTTAAACACAGATCAGATTCTGTCAGATTTTGGAGTTAGTATATGCCAGGAACTCATCTAATCTGGTATTTGTATCCATTGATTGATGAGGGGATTAACCGATTAAATGTATACTATTTGGTGAGCACCTACTTGTGAAGAGCATGCTTAGGAACTGAGGTTGCGGCAGCATACAAGACAAATTCACTGCCCTCGAGGAACCTGTTGAAAACCATCTGTCTGAACATCTTTGCCCCCCACCCCAGTCCTGCACACAGATTAGCTAGAATAGAAAACATTTAGGGATGGACATTCTTCGTGACTAGATTATGAATTTTTTGAGGACTGATCAATTATTATTATTATCACAAATATTTACCAATTTATAACAACATGCCACATCCTATGCTTGATAAAATACCTTGTAATCCCCGTATTATGTCATGTAATCCTTGCAATAATTCTAAATATTAATGTTATTATTTCCCCCATTTAACAGATAAAGAAAATGAAGCACAAAGAGTTTAAATTACTTGCAAGAAGGCATGCAGCTAGTAAGCAGGGGACACAAGCTTCAGACTGAGGCAGTGTGACCTCTACAACCCAGATTCAGAACCACCACCACGTCCTTAGTCCCACAGCGTAAGATGAACCTCACATTGTGCCAGACACAC
>RJWJ010048052.1:0-10743 GCA_004363605.1 Indri indri | reverse complement strand
CCAACCCCCAGGCCAGGCGGGTACCGTGGCCTCCTGTTAGGGACTGGGCCGCAGAGCTCCGCTGCCCCGTCACTGCCCCCCCTCCCCGCCCCTCCCGTTCGCTCTCCGCAACCCCGCCCCCCGTGGAAAAATTGCCTTCCATGAAACTTAGGAAGGGGTGGGGGTGCACAGCAAGCGATGCTGCTTCTGTATTTGCAGCCGCTCCCCGTGGTCGCATCACTGCCTAGGCTCTGCCCCGCCGCCTCCCCAGTCCCTGGAAAAATTGTCTCCCATGAAACTTAGGAAGGGGTGGGGGTGCACAGCAAGCGATGCTGCTTCTGTATTTGCAGCCGCTCCCCGTGGTCGCATCACTGCCTGAGCTCCGTCCCACCACCTCCCCAGTCCCTGGAAAAATTGTCTCCCATGAAACCGGCCTGTCGTGCCAAAAAGGTTGGGGACCGATGAATTGAAATAAGATGGCATTTTTCCCTGCCAGATTTGCAAGATTAAATGTATAATGGCATCTGAGATTGGAATAAAATTGGTACTAGCGTGCAATAGGAGTGAAAAATTGATAGAAACGTTGTCAGATCTGGCACCATGAATCAAAAGCCTTAAAAATGTGCAACGCTTTGACTTAGCAATTTCAGTTCTAGACATGCGTCCCAGTAGTCAGTGGTGTGTACAGATGACACTAACAACGATACTCACTACAGAGTTATCTACTAGAGTAAAATTTACAGTCTCAACGCCCAGAACACAGGGGCGCTGGATAATTGACTTACAGTCTATCCAGACTGTGGAATACTATGCAGAGATGTAAAAAATAACAATGATGCAGAAAAAGTGCTTCAAAACACAATTCTAAGTGGGAAAAAAAGGCTCGACAAAGGTATGTATAAGTGTGACCTCATTTTTTAGTTTCTACAGGTTCTGCGTCTGATTCAATGTGGCTGACTTAGGACGAGAGAAAGACTACGTGTCTGTGTCCACCTCGACCTCACCTCCCCGCACCACCTCTGCCCCGCCGCCCCGCGCCACCTCCGCCCGCCGCCCTGTACCACCTTGACCTCGCCTCCCACCTAACACCCCGACGGCAAGGGAAACAGAAGAGAATGACATACGACAGTGAAGAGAACTGCAGTTTGGGCTACTGTCAGTGCAAGAGATTTTAAACATTTCTGGAAGACAAAGCCAATTCAAATGTGTTGACAGGTGAAACCGAGTGGAGTAAACTGCAGCCCGGAATACTCGCGGGAGGGGGTTGGGAGGGTGGAGAACGTAGGAGTCAACCTTTCTGACAAACCTGCCCCACCCCCAGCTCTGGGCTTGGGGCCAGCAGGCTTTAAAGGCAGAGCAAGGAAAGGTGCTGAGCCCCAGGCACACTCTGGAAGCCTGCCCAGGCGGCCCCGGCCCCAGCCCTGCCTGCTGTGAAAAGCAGCCGCATTTGTTCCTGGGCCTCCAACTGGAGTGTTCCAAAGAGGAATTCCGTAAATCGCCTAGGGACAATCCTGGCTGCGAGGGCGAGTGGCCCTGCACAAGCTCAACCTCAAGCAAGTTCCCACAGTCAGCGGGTCCTGCCTGTACAAACACAGGGTCCCCAGGCAGGCTCCCAATCCAGGGGCAAAGCCCTCACACCCCAAGCGCCCAGCATGAGCAACCAAGGGCTTTATTCTGAAATACAGACAGGCAACACGCCACACTGCGCGAGCCAAGTCCAACACTGAAGCAACGAGAAATAGAGGTTCCAGTTCCGGCACGAAAGTGTAAAGGAAACCAACAGAAGAACTGCGGTGGTCTGAACGTGTCCCCAGCATGGACGTGCTGAAACTTAGTCAACACTGTGACGGTTTTAAGAGGTGGAGCCTTTAGGAGGGGATGAAATCATGAGGGTGGAGCCCACAAGGGTTAGTGACCTTATGAAAAGGCTTGAAGGGGCAAGTTCGCCCCTTCCCTCCCTGCCGCCCTGTGAGGACACGGCGTTCGTCCCCTTCGAGGACACAGCAGCCAGGTCCCATCTTGGGAGCAAGGTTCAGGCCCTCCCCAGACATGGAACCTACTGGTGCCCTGATCTTGGACTTCCAGAAATGCGAGAAATACATTTCTGTTGTCCATAAATTACCCAGTCTGTGGCATTTGGTTATAGCGGCACGGAAGACAAGAACTAAGTATAGTAATTATTAAAACTGGGAGAGGTGGCCGGAATAGTGCAAATGAACATCTTTCATCCCAGTGACTCAAAAGATACCGCCCGAAGTGAATGTACCAGGACATTAATACACACATCTTATTTAGGTAGGAGACTTTACCGCCCAAGTCTAAAACACTATTGACTAGAGGGGGCGGCTGCCCCTGGCACGTGAGTAGTCCTTGTCTACGCCTCTGTTCTGTTTTTGTTTTGTTTTGTCTTTTCTTTACCATGTACATCTACAGTTTCAATAAAAACTAAAAATAAAGGGAAGAAAAGCTGACGCAGAGACCATCACTGGGCTTTTCTGTTTCCCACGTGGAATTCACAGACATGTAAGAACGTCGGAGTCAACATTGAGGCACCTTTGGTGAGGAGGTGATTTTTCTCTATGAATTTCATAAACTCAGAATTGACACTATTTGTTTTTAATAATTTTGGCGTATTTAAGCCAAAAGTGAGTGTGTTTGCTTTTATTCCTTCCTACGGTCTTGGGTATTTATTAAACATGTGGTGACCATTTTTCTGGGTCCCTGGGACTACACAGTCAAGATTTTGGTTATAAATTCTCCCTCTGGGCACAGCTTTCGTCATGCCTGTGTACATAGCGCATTTCCACCCACACCACCCAGGATGCTGGGACTGAGTAGAAACCAGCTTTACATTATTTTTTCTTGTTGTTAAGAGACTTCAAAAGGGCACCTGAGTACCTGGCCATTTTGTAATCATCTTGCATTTCACCCTCTTCCTAGACTGAATGTATCTACTCTAATTTCTAGTATTTCCTTCCTCTGATACAGTTGTAAAAGCTTTATTTATTCCCTCTACTATTCTGGCAAGCAGAAATTTCTTCCTTTTTTTCCCCCTGCCCTTATCATCTTTTCATGTTTGTGCTTAATCTGAAGGTTCCCAGAAATATAGTTTTCAGAGAGGAAATGTAACTAAAATCCTATCGGTCAATTCCCCAAGTGTTCAGAAGGGCCCACAGACTTCAGTACGTGGTTACCTTTTGAATTCATGACCCCACATTTGTTGAAACACACCTGATCTGCTTGGTCTGAAATCTTTAATGAATTTAGGAACACGATTTTTCTTTTGTTGCCTCTTTCTTTACAAGGTTACCTATTATCCTCATTTCTTTTGCAGCTTCTTGGTTTTATAGCTGCAATGTGGGATCTCTGTAAGTGGACATGGCCCTCACCTTGAACTTATTTGTTAAGTTTGCTCTGGACCGAGAGCCAACTCTGTCGGCCCCGGCACCCGGGAATTCTGTGCTGGAAACAATGACTGAATTGTTGGTACTTAGACCCTGGGAAACACAATGCGAGAGTTGTTCTGTGCATGCCACAGGCTGGCCCACTGCTAAGCCATGCACCAGCAGGCTCGGCCCCTGCTGCAAAATCGCTCAGCTGAAGTGAGAGGAAGAATAGGAAACCAAAAAAATCTCTCACTGAGGCCCACCAACTTCGATGGTGGGATAGTTTACATTTTCATATACCAGGAAAAGTTGAGTGTGGCAAAAAGTAACTTTTGGTTTCCAACAGATGAGAGATGAAAGATGGGGAAGATTTCTATTAATTAGAGCTATTCCTTGGGCTACCCTGATAAAGTACCACAGACAGGGTGCCTTAAACAACAGAAATGTATTTCTCACAGTTCTGGAGGCTGGAAGTCCAAGATCGAGGTGTCGGCAGGCTTGGCTTCTTCTGAGGCCTCTCTCCTTGGCTTCTAGGTGGCTGGCTTCAACCTGTGTCTGCATGGGCCTTCCCTCTGCACGTGTCTGAGTTCTAATCTCTTGCAGGGACACCAGCTCTGTTGGACTAAGGCCCACCCTGCCAGCCTCATTTTAACTTCATCACCTCTTTAAAGGCCCTATCTCCAAATGCAGTCACTCTCTGAGGGACGGGGTGGGGGTTAGGGCTTTGACATATGAATTTTAGGGGAACACAATTCAGCCCATAACAGACAACTTTGATGTTCTTTACGTTTCTATCCTTTTTTCCATCTTTATCCATCTAAAATATGTTCTCTGCAGGCTTATTTTAGCTGTTTCATAGACCACCCTTTTCTTTTTCCACACCTTCAACATCTATTTATCAGGTTTCCACGAGGCTCTCTCGCCCTGTGCTTGGTGCTGGAGGTCCCAGGTGACTCTGGCCCTGGGCAGAAACCGACACGTGAAACAGTCGTAAGAAGCAACAGGACTGTGACGGAGTATGGGTCAAGTTCAAGACCAAGTGACTCCTGCGCGGGAGCAGACAGGCCTGAGAGGAGAAGATGACCATTAAGAAGCTCTTACAACAATAGACATGAGCTCATCAAGCAGAGAGAATGGACATAGCATCATTCTAGAAAAGAGGAACAAGAACGTACTAAGAGCAGAGCGGGAAAGGCCATGGCACGGCCTTTGGCCGTGAGCTGGGGGAGTGAGTGGAACAAGCTGCACAATAGGCTGCAGCCAGGAGAGGAAATCAGGACTTTATTGCGGGCAAGCCAAGTGGTGTCGTAAAACATGAACCAGCTAACACGTTAGTGTATTGAAATCGATGTGCACCTACTGTATGCAAAGCATTGTTCTTACGTTATTTAGATATATCCTCAATTAATTTTGCCTTTGTTAATTAGACTCAGCTCATCCAAGGCAAGACCTTTACCTGATACTTTATTTGCATTGCACATGCCCCTGTCATTGTCACTGTAAGTGAATGAGTAGATGAAAAGGAATCCTCTTCTTTCTAAGGAACTGTTGTCTCCGAGGTATATCTGTCTGTGAAGATGAAGATACTTGCATCCGTGTATATATAAAACGCTTTCCCTTACAGGTATATTTAAGGGAAAGTGTTTTAAGGACTGGTAGCTTTATGCCTGCTTTCAAAAGTTTTAAATCAAACCTATTTAAAAACTGGGTGGGCTAAATCGCTTCTTCATTTTACAGACTGATGGAACCAGGGTCTTTTTAAATTAAGATGAGGAGAAATCAACTGATCCCTTTGTCAGACACCACTCTTTCCTTAAACAGATCCATCCCATCTTTACATCATTCAACTAAGCGGAACTGTTCACCCCGAAGCAACCTTTCCTTACTGGAATTTTCTCAGCTTGTGCGTATGTGGTGGACAGCCCATCCCGGCCATTCTAAAACTTGTTATCTATTGCTCTGTAAGTTTCATAGAAGTAATTTCATTTGTAAAATCATTAAAAACACAACAATCCTATCTCCCCATCACCTGTGGTGCTTGGCGTACCGAAAATAGCAATGGTAAACACAGTCTGCAGTGCCCAACGCTTTGTGTATAATTAGCTCATTTAGTTCTTATAATAATCTGAGGTGGGTACCATTATTATCTTTATTTTACTATGTGAAACTGAGTGACAACGGGATCAAGTAACTCACCCAGGAAGCCATGATCTGGGGGTGGGCTTTGAGCCTGGACTCCCTGGCTGGAGGGTGTACGATCTTTGTCACTGTTGCACTAGCGGACAGGGCTTCATGGGTGTTCATTCATTAACACACGTCATCTGAGCCCACGAGCTGGTGATAGCCAGATCCTTCACTGAGCCTATTCTGCTGCTCTTGCTGCGACAAGGCAAGAAGGCAGCCCAGTGCTGGCCCAGGACGGAGCCAGGCACATAGCACGTTCCGCCTGGCTCGGTTCCCCGGAGCGCGCACAGCTGTCCAGGGTCAGTGGCCCTTGTGTGGGCCTGGGGAGAGGCGAGGAGTAGACGACTGGACCATGCCCTGCTTGCCTTTCCCAGCGCATAGCAGACAAATCTCCGAAGGCTTTTGCTTTTACAAATATGCCTCAAAGAGAATATAGATTGAGAATGGTGGGTATAATTAAGTTTTAAATGTTTTCTAAACTATGAAGGATAAATTATAGTTAATGCTGATAATGACGACCACTTATTGAGCCCTTAATACACGGCAGGGACTGGGCCAAGTGCGTTATTGCCTCTTCCCCTCCCCAACAAGCCTAGGCGGTAGGAACGCGCCTCCCACTTACAGACAGGAAGGTGAGGCTGAGCGAGGAGGCGGTCACACAGTCCGGGCTGGCAGAGCCCAGGGGTGGACCTGCTCTTCCAGCTCCAGGGCTGTCCTCCTCCTGCCCTCCCCACCCAGCCCCCCCACTAGCCCCCAGCCCCAGCTGGCCTCTGTCTGTTTTTCTCTCTCTCCTTATAAATTGAGGTGTAAGTGACACAAAATAAAAAAGACACATTCTTTTCATTGTTCATTTATTTAGAATAAAATAACATTGGGGTTATATATCTAAAAAAAAAATCCTTGCCCCTTAGAGCTGTATAATAAAGTATTTTGAGTGAAATGGTAAGATGTCTGCCTTAAAATACTCCAGCAAAAAATAAATAAAATACATAATAAAAAATTTTAAAATGAAGGTATAGACAAAACACTAACAAACACAGAACACATTTTTATAGCACAGCTCTGTTCCCCAGACTGGGGCTGCTTCCATCACTGAATGAGCCTGGCTGTCTGACTGCATTGACTGCCTCGTGGAAACACCATTAAAATCTTGGTGAAAATTCACATAAGAGCAAGAGCTTCTGGGGGTAAAGATGGGGGTGGGGGTTGAGGGGGGGTGCGTCAGATTTGATCAGCAACACTGTGTGTGACTGAGATGCAATTATATCACAGAAGTTCTTGACTAACCAGGTCACAGTTAATGCAGATGTCAGCAGCTATTAAAATTTCTATTTCAATTCCATCTACCCAAAGTGACTTAATTTGCATGAGATTCTTTATAGGAGAGCATACATTTCAGACAACAAGCTGCCTGAGAGGCCCACTTGGGCTGCACTTTGACGGGACCCATGACACAGGAGAGACGCTGTCCCTGCAAGTGCAGGGGTGGCCTGGGAGGTCGCAGGGTGCCCGACCGTCACACCATCACCGTTATTAGCCTTGTGCTTGTTTGCACTGCAAACATAGTAATAAAACTAGCTCCTAAAAACTGTCTTGTGATTTTTAAAAATTTTTTTTATTTTTATATTCAACAGAGTAAACAGATTGCTTAAGTGTTTGTATGCTCTTTTAGGGGAAAACTGGACGTTAGTTGGATTGACCAATTTTGATTCTATCCAGTGTAGTTAGACTCTGGAACAAAGACTCCTTGTTAAAGTGACGGGTTGGGACTGAGGTAAGAAAGGGGCGAGCTGCCATTGCAGAACGAAAACACCAGTGACGGGCGGTGGCCGGGCTGATGCAGAAGCAAACCAGGAGGGAGGCCACAGCCGGTGTGTTTTTAATACAGCAGGATTGCTTAAGGCCAGCGAAATTAGGAAGGCTGAAGGAGAAAGTAAGCAATCACTAGAAAGTGCTGGAATCAGCCCTACTTAGACTTGCTCCTACTCAGCTAATAACCCGGGAAGTGCCACCTCCGACCTGCAGCAGTGTGGGCGGAAGGTCACTCCTTTGTTATTTTCCCCCACAGGAGTAACAAAATGGTGGCTCTGGACATGGCCCTGCAACTCTGGAAAAGGATGAAAATTCCCCATAAAGGGACGTAGATGCTCGAGTGTGGGCTTCTCTGCAGGTAAACCTTATCTCATTTCCCCTCTGCTCCTTCCCATTTCCTTCCCTGCCACTGGAATATAGCAGCTTTGGCCAATTTTGTTGGCAGAATATGTACATAAATAGAGATACATGTAGTGTATCTGTATGTGTATCTATATGTAATTATATATCTATATTGATGTATAGTTATACATTTATAACCTATATATTTAAATAATATTTTGGTGCTCTGGTTAGCTGTTTTGTACTATATGTGATAGAATAAATAGCAACACTATTGGTGTTTTCAAATAATAAGTGTAAAGACTAGACATAGACAAAGAAAACAAAGCGATGGTAACATGGTTTAGCATCTATGAAGTACGTGGGGAAGTCGATAACTACTCTGTATTTGATCATTTCCCATTTTGACGTATTCAGAATTACTTTTAAAATGAAGTTCATGAGATTCTCCTGCCCTCATTATGCCTTACAATGACACCCAAAATGATTTAACATATGTGATTTGGTATTTGCCATTTTACCTCACTAAAAATAGTTTAACTCATCTCTTCAACAAATAGTGCTGGGAAAACTGGAGATCCACATACAGAAGAATGAAGTTGGGTTTCTTACCTTACACCATATACAAAAATCGACTCAAAATGGATTAAAGACCTAAATGTAAGACCTGAACTCTTAAAAGAAAACATAGGGAAAAGCTCAGCAATGATTTCTTTGATATGACACTAAAAGCACAGGCGACAAAAACAAAAATAGACAAATGGGACTATATAAACTTACAAAACTTCTGTGCAGTAAAGGAAAAAATTAACATGAAAAGGCAACTTATGGAATGGGAGAAAATATTTGCAAGGCTTGTAGCTGATAAAGGGTTAATATCTAGAATATATAAAGAACTCCTACAACTCAACAACATAAAACCAAATAACCAATTAAAAATGTGCGAAGGACTTGCAAAGGCATTTCTCCAAAGAAGATATGAAAATTGCCAATAAGTATATGACAAGCTGTTCAACATCATTATACAGCAGCAAAATGCAAATGAAAATCACAATGGGATATCACTCACACCCATGAGAATGGCTACTATCAAACAAAACAAAACAAAACAGAAAATAACGAGTGCTGGTGAGAATGTGAAGAAATTGGAACCCTTGTGCACTGTTGGTGGGAATGTAAAATGGTGCAGCCTCTATGGAAAACAGTATAGAGATTCCTCAAAAACTAAAAATGAAATCATCATATGACCCAGCAATCCCACTTTTGGGTATGTAGCCAAAAGAATTAAAAGCAGGGTCTTGAGATACTTGCAACACTCATGCTCATTGCAGTATTATTCATAATAGCCCAAGTGTGAAGCAACCCAAGTGTCCAGTGCTGGATGAATGGGTAAAGAAACTGTGGAACACACACATGGAATACGACTGAGCTCTACAAGAGAAGGAAACCTTGCCATACACTTCAATATGGATGAAACTTGAGGACATTACGCTAACAGGAATGAGCCAGTTACAAGAAGATAAACACTGCACGATTCCACTTATATAAATTCATAGAGACAGAAAGTATAACGTGGTTAACAGACATTGACGGGACAGGGAAATGGGGAGTTGTTTGATGGGTATAGAATTTCAGTTTTGCAAGATGAAAAAGTTCCGGAGATCTGTTGTATAACGACGTGCATATCGTTAACACTGCTGTACTGCACACTTAAAAATGGTTCAGATAATAAGTTCTATGTTATGTGGGGTTTTTTTTACCACAATAAAAAATAGTTTAGCTGAATAAACAGGCTTACAGGGAAAAAAATCTAAGTTTGATGACAAATAATAAGCAAACCATGGGTTGACATTAAAACATGAAAAAAACAAGCGTAGCAGTGGTCATCAAATTGAGAATAAACTACTCAACCAAACATGCAGAATGTTCATGGCACATCTGCATGATGAGATGGTATGTAAACTGTAGGAGGGTTTTGGAAACTACATGTGTGTGAGTGTGTGTAGAGAGAGAGAGTGAGCGGGGAAGAAGATGAGGAGAGGAGTGGAGGGAAGAGAGGAGAAGGGCAGAGCTTGGAAGACAGTATGAGTAGCTGTCAATAATTGAAACAGTGTCAGATGATATTAATAGTGGGTAATTTTATTCTTTGTATCTTTCAGAGGATTTCTCAAAATTTTACAATAGGCATGTAATTTGGCAATCAGAAAAAAGGGGGTTTTAAATTAAAAATTGCATCAGATGAACACTTTGGAGGAAAGAAGGAAACACCAGGATGGGACGTCCCCATCTCTGTGGGGAGCTGGTCCACTGGAGCAGGGTATGGGCTCCTGCAACCCAGGACCCCCGCGTGAGGCGGAGGAGCCGCAGGGGCCAAGGCCACCGAGACGAGCAGAGGCAGCAAAAGTCACTTGACCTATGGCACAGTTTCACCTGCATCCCCAAGTGTGCGTGAGTTTCCATTTGAAAGCATCTATCAGGTGGTTGTTACCTATTTGTTATTCATGCACTCTTAGGGTGATGACAATTCTCACTAATAATGTCAGTCACATGACATAGATGGATTTCCCCCCTTTTCAGTGCTATAAGATCCAGTGAACATTTATACCAAGAGAATTCACGAGTGCACCATTGCAATTACTCGCAAAACACTTACTCAAAGGCAAGAAAGAATTCACCAGAAGGAGGGAGGGAAGCTTGGATGAAGATACGCAACGAGATGAATCTTACAACAAAGGTGTAAATGATGGGCAGCCTGGGAGTGAGGAGCTCGGGTGAAAGCAAAGCTGCCTGAGTCTCCCATACAGGCCTTTGAAGACAAGCAGAACTGGGGAATCAGAAGATCAAAGTTGTAGCCTCAACTTGGCTCGAATTAGTTCTGCGACTTTTGAAAAACAGTTTCATCCTTCTAAGGGCCTCAGTCCTCATGCGTGAGCATTAAAGGGAATGGACTCGAATCGATCATCTTCCTGTGTCTGCCAGCAGAACATTCTACGTTACAAGACGAAGGTTAAAGGTAACACGTTCTGTTGCAAATGTCGAC
>RJWJ010048051.1:0-10742 GCA_004363605.1 Indri indri | reverse complement strand
CCTTAATTATATCTGCAAAGATCCCTTTTCCAAGTAAAGTAATATGGACAGATTCTGGGAATCAGGAAATGGGCATGTCCTTTGGGGGCCACTATTCAATTAACTATGGCCCATGAAGCTGGCGGAAGAGCTGGTGTTTGAGATGCCCAAATAGCTCAAGGTCAGCCTGGTGGCAGGGGTGAGGCTGAGGCAGAAAGAGGTAGGAAGTCCAGGTGGGTGTGGAAATGCAGCAGCTCTATGCAGTGGCCCCACATTTCTGGCTTCACATTTATCAAATATTTCTGTTTTCAGTTGCTGTACCCTTTTAGTGTCATCCAAGCTGACCTCGTGGTAGCACCTCTCACATGCAGACATCTCAAAATAGAATTGTCATTATTTCAACATATTTGAGATTAAAACGTTTCTATTAAATTCAGGAATCTATTCTCTTTAGCAAAGGAAATTTCAATGTTACAGTTTTTAGTGAGAAAAAGGCAGTAAATTTTTCAAATTTACTTTTAACTGTTAGAATATTTTAATGGTTTAGAATTTTTATCACCTATGCAAAGAAAGTGTCTCATCAACGATGATTACCAAGAGTTTGCAGAGATCATCCTTAACAAGACTTGAACAGGAAGTATGTAACCATTTCAGGCATAAAATTATGATGTCAAAAAATGTCATCAAAGCAATTTTAAACTTTTCATTTTAAAAATTGCAAAGATTTAGCAGCTTTACATAAAGGCATTATTCAACTTCATTAAAACTTTGTGTTTTTATCATAATTGTATAAATAAATAAAGTATACATAAATTTTCAACAAGCCCCACACAGATGCCTCGAAATTCCCTTCAGTTTACCCCATGTGAAAAAAAAAATTAGAAAAAAAGTTACATAAAATAACACTTGTGTGTGTTACTATGCTGTACACACACACACACACACACAATATATCAGCAATAGCAGAGGAATTCAAGACAGAATGAACAAGGAAGCAAGATGGGAACTGTGATTGGGTTTGCCTCAGAGCCTACAAAGCCCTTATGGAAATTTAATGACTTACAAACCACAAAAAGGAAGCAGCCAGAAGTGAAATATAAGGGACAAGAAGAGGACCTAAAGGGAGACTGATCAACAGAAGGAGGACATCAACTAAATCAATGTTTTCCAACTCTCTAGCCAATAGGGACTAGTGGTCAAAAATGAACCCAAATCTACAAATATCACTAACGTTTACTTTAAAAATTTAATAGTGTGACCATATTCACCCAGTGAAATACTATAGCATTAATAGTGAATGACCTAATATCACAACAAAAAACTCAACATAATGCTGAGTGAAAGAAACCTTGAACAAAAGAATACATACTGTAGGCTTTCATTTCTACAAAATACAAATTCACTCATGGTACAAGAAGGCAGGATAGCGGTAACCTGTAGGATGTTATAGACCAGAAGAGGATTCTGGGTTGTTGATGGTGTATTATTTCTTGATCTGGGGGCTGATTACACAGGTAGTCAGTTCGTGAAAATTCATTGAGATGCACTCTTATGATATATGTGCACTACTATATGTATATTTTCTTCAATCAAATTTAAAAACAGCAGAATAAATTATAAAATAAATGCCTCTCCTCCTTTTCTTTCTCATGTTTTCTTATATTTTTTTAATAGAACACCATTCTGTTCTATTTATTGGAATAGAATACCATTGCTATCAACTAAAATAAAAGAAATACACCAAGAGCTTATATGTTCGTCAGCTAAAAGTATCCATTTAAAAAGTAGGAGCTGTAACATGATTGTAAATGTGATTGGGAACGTGTGGCAGTAGAGCATGATTTCTGATGGAAAATAAAAAATACCGCTTCGTCTATCAAGTTTGAGGTGAGTGGAACACAGACCGGTTGGACTCCAGGACCTGGGCTTTTTCAACTACCCCAAGTGTGGCAGGGGCTGCTGGTGCACCCTCTGTCCCCAGCGCCCTGAGAGTTAGGGCGGGGCCCATGACCAGTTACAACCAATGGTTAGAAGTGGAAATGGCACATGTCACTTGAGACCGGGCATTGAGGCCATCAGGACTCTTCCGCCTCTTTTCCTAACACATGTTAGAAAAAATATTTTATGTAACAGAAACTGAGAAGAAATTGGGAGAAGGAAATCCACACTTGTACACATCAAAATGTAACTAGAAAGGTTAGTACAAACAAAAAAAAAATCATGGTTATATAATTATATGATTTAAAAAGTTGTTTTCAAGTATCTTTTGCTACTTTCTTTGAACTCTACTGAATTATTACACAGTTTTGACCTTGCTAATGTCCCTCAGGTTTTTGGATTTGGGTTTTTTTAATGTCACCAAATAATAAAATCAATCATTCTATCCTCTCTCTCTTTCTCTCTCTCTCTCTCTCTCTCTCTCTCTCTCTCTCTCTCACACACACACACACACACACACACACACACACAAAATTCTTGTTCTATATTCATTCATAACCTTATAAAAAAATCTGATTTTTTTGCTGAAATTTCACCACAGGAAATTTCAGCAAAAAATTCAAAATAAGTTAAAATCCATATTACCTATAAATTGTTAGCTGATAACAACAGCATTAGTATGATTCGGTGATCAAAATTGCCCTTTAGTTTGAAGGTTAAAGAGTAAACTGTGGGAATTGGAGAGTGGGAAGAAGGAAAAGAGAGAAAAGAAGTAATCTGGTGTAAGAGAAGCCAAGAGTGTTAGAAATGAGAAAGTACAAGTGGTTAGGAAGAAAAGATACTTTCAAAGAAAGTCGTGTAGCTGAAAGCAGCCCATCATGGAAGCATTCAATTTAAAGTTTAATGCTTATTCTTCAGTCTACTTATTTGTTAATTTATTTATTTGTTTTAATTTGCCCACAAGCTGGCTCCCAAGATTGCACCACTCTCTTCAGGCATGTGGATAAAGTACAGACAGAAAGATAACTGGGAAACAGTCCAAGATTTTATATTCCCTGCTACAGCAGTACCCTTTATAACAATTTTTTGGTGTGTGTAATGAAAGCATGTAGGCCAGTGGTTTCTTCAGACAAAAGCAGTCTTCACATTCCAGAAACTGAAGGGGAGGTCGTTGAAAGAACAAGTCATGCACACAGAAACACACCCAGAAGAATCAGCCATTCCCTGGGCTGGAACTTTAGCTCTGCTTTGAAATAACTAAAGTGATGTTGGCATCCCTGGAAAAGAGTGTGAGTAAAGCTCAAGAAGGTCATTCACCTTGGAGCTCAGATTAGAGTAGGTTTGGCCAATCAGTTCATGGCCATCTTCTTGTTCAGTGCAGTTGGCTCCTCAGTGGGTGGGACTTGGGTTTCCACACCTAAGGAATCAGTAGGTGAAGAAACCAATTTAAGAAGAAGAAATAACAATTCTAGGACAAATGAAAGGCCTGGCTGTGGGCAAACAGAATGCCAGGGGTTGGCATGGTATGGTGTGGTGAATGTTGAACGGACTTGGAGACCAGAGCCCTAGACTCTAGTTCGCACCTACAACAAGTCACTTGTTGTGTCTTATTTTCATTTTTCTCATCTGTAAAGTGAGAAAGTTTTATTAAATGGTCACTGAGGCTTCCTCTCATCTAATTCTACAAATGCTCTATGAACAGCTTTCCGATTGGCTCAAAAGTCTGACTCAGTATAATGCAGAAACTGTGACTTTGTTCTGGCTTGTCCTTGATCCTGGAGCATCCAGGAAGCCTGGGAGAATTCCCCTATGACCCTGTACTCTTGCAATAATGAGACTCACTGCAACACAGTACCTATACGCCCGCTCTACCCTCATTACTGGGGATTTGACTCTGACTTTACCCACCTTTGCAGTTTTAAGCCTGCTACTTTTGAAAATACATTGCTACAACATATAGAACAATTTGTTTTCTAGTTATTTCATAGAAATTTTGACCTTAAAAAATCTGTAGAAATCAGCTAACTCATACCTCTCATCATGTCATGTGGAAAAGAAATAACTTGCTAAGATAACAACTGATCATTAACAGTGCTAGGAACAGAAGCCAGACATTTACTTTTATTCATACTACAATTATAGATGTCTGGTATCTGATTTTGAAGCATGCTTCTATTTAAGCTTTCTTTCTGGAAACAGACTATATTGTTCCAAAGAAATGATTTTCAACTTCATTAAAAGTTGCTATGAAGTAGGTTTTTCAGGAAGGACTCATGGGTTCTATATTCCCTGAATTCTCCCATGTTTGATAACTTACACGTCCCTGGCTCGCAGGAAGGGCCTCACTCACACTCACCCTCCAGGCCATTGTCATGAAGGGCTGTACCCCGAGGCTCCTGGGGCACAGCACAGGGAGCACATTCACCAACCCCAGCCTCAAAGGAGCCTCTTCTCCAATCCAGCCGGTGCGCGCCTGCGCATTAGTGCTTTATAGTTCCTTTGTAATAAATATATGACTCATAACAGCATTGTTCTTTGTTTAGCTTTCATCTTTTGTAAGAAATAGTTGTAGATTTATTTTTAAAGGCTTGCTACCTTAAATCCAGAATTTTGAAAACATAATTATGCCCTCAGATTTCTCTTTTTCTCATGAAAAAATAAATGCGAAATTTACAGGGATGATTTTGTATTGGCATTAAGGAAGGGCTATAAACCCATGAAAATAATCAATAAATTATCTTTGATACTGAATGTATACACAAGATTTCTCAAATATCTGTAAAAGAGGATTTCTGATAAAAATCCACTATATCCTGCTTTTCTTTTTATTGGAGTACTTCAAATTTAGTTGTTACATTAAAAGAAGCTCCAAACCCTCATGCAAAAGTCCAGGTCTTGGGCCTGATGCTTATATTTCCTCTGAAGTAAGTGGAAATAATTATTTGAGCACAGAAGAAACAACTATGCTAGATTTATTAAAATCTAGTCAAATATTGTTTTAATTATCATGCAAGACATAAAGAATGTGTAATTTTATGGATTATCTATGAAGTATTAGGCAAAACCAATTGAAGTAAGAAGTGAACCTTGAATTGATGCATGTTTGTAACAGAACTCTTGGCTGTGGCAAAGAGAACCTGAATTTTTGAAGGATGCACACTGAGAAAAACCTAAACTCTCTAGTTACATCTAAGGTGTATTCTGTATCATATCAATAAACTTTTCATATCGTGCTTTGTGTATTGTTATTGTGGTTATTTTTGTCAACAAATTTTTATCACATGTGTTCTATATTTTGGAGGAGAAATCCTGGCAACCACACAAAGGTGGTATCAATTATCACTTCCACTAGCTATGCATGAGAACTTTTCATAACCCATATATCACTAGTCTCTGCTTTGGCTAAAGTTAGAGGAACATTGTTAAGTAATCTAATATTTGCCTAGCACTTTTTCTAAGTCCAATTACTTCAATGTTTTCACAATGCGTCTTGATTTAAAAGAAAGTTGTCATTATTATTAAAAACATTTCTGTGATGAACTAATGAAGTTCCCAAATTAAAATGAATCATATCATGCAAGACCTACATTTGACACACTTTCCCCCGCCCCCTCAGTGCAAACTGTCCCACTTAAGACTTTTGTGTAAGATTTGAAAATAATAAGAAAGCATTAAAAAACACTATGCAAAGCAAAAACGGAAAAATGAAGGATAGCTACTATTTCTGCCTCTATCTTGTCTCTATCCATTTTAAATAAAATTTTAAATAAAAACACCAGGAAGAAGATATCAAAACCACAAATCAATCAATAGTCTCATAACTACTTACTACTTTAAGTTCTACCAGGAAGTATTGCAAACGTTTCCATGAGAAGCTTTCTGTCATGTTTCTCAGGGCACGCGTTTCCCTTTCCAACTGCAAACTTCACAATCCCATACACACTACGTGTAAAGTAAGCCAAGTATAGCAAAGTTATGAATCTATTGCACTAGCTATAGACATAGAAGCATGTGCCAGGCTCACCATGTCATGAGCAGGAAATGTCCAATAAATAATTCAAAATACTAACATTTCCCCTGCTATTTTCTCCTAACTTTCAGTTTACTCTTGTCTGAACCAGTATTATCATATAAATAAGACACTATTATTATGGATACTTCATTACACTATTCCTTAAGGTGCCTAAGTCTCAAATCTGTTGCATATTTATATACGAAGTAAATGCATAAGAGAAGCAGTCACTACTGATTCAGTATTTATTCATAGTCCTTTTATCTGATTTCTAATTGATGAATATAAACATATTCTCACCTTTATGAATTCTAGGCTTCTGCATTCCTAATATATATATTTTAGGATTAATGCTTATATTATTTGCATTGATTCTTCTTGTTTAGTAATAAAAAATATTTAATGTTTTCAATTTACCTTTAATGACAACTTTAATACCATTCCATAGACCTTGATAGGTAGTGATTTTATTAGTGTCCTTTCCCGGATAATTGTACAGTTTTATTTCCTTCTTGTCACTAATTGAGAATGACAGTTTTCATTGTGTGAGTGGTGATCTTTTCTAATATCCCTTTATGATGACTTTCTAGATTTATTGCATTGTTGTCAGAGATTGAGCTTCTTACAAGGTCTCATAAATTTCACAGTTTAAAAGATGGGATATTTATTCTCTGTCCAGAGGGTACAGAGTTTGACTTAGTCTTTTAAACTATCATAACCATCTTATTTGGATCCAGTATATTATTATGTAATATCACTCAACATCGCCATTTCAGTTGAGGTCTTAAATACTTTTAAGGCTAAGCACAATAGTTTTAGGTGCTAAATGTCCCTGCATCCCAAATCAAGGGGCTGGATTACAAAACCAGTTCTTTCAACATCAGCAGGCCACTGTGGATTTACTGCAAATTAATGAAGGCCAAGCTTCAGGGCCCCTCTCTTGCACAGACCCCCCTCCCCAGACAATGAATAATGTCACCTAAAAGGGTATTTATATGAATCACTGAACCAGAAAACTGGAAACACTGAAAATCTTATAGTTCATATACGAAAGAAACTTAACAGTGGTTTTCCCAAATTTTACAAGAATCCCAAAAATTTGTATGGTAGCTATGTTAGGTACATAGTGAGGGATTCCAGGTCTCCTAGGAAAAAATGTGGGTGCTGTTGCCCCATCTTGGTCCTGCCCCACCCTAGTTCTCCATGCCTGGGGGAGGAGGGAACACCCTACAAATCTCCCAGTTAGAATTTGCCACGCCAGCTGCAAAAGAATGCAGAGGACTCTCTAGCCTACAGGCCAAACAGCATGGGTACCATAAAGTTCGGAAAGTGATCTAGAACCCACATGGTAATTAAGGCTCAGGTCATGTGACTCCCAACTGTCCAATCAAAGTGGTTCCATGGTGACCTCTGAACCATAAGGGAGGTCCCTATCCAGACACCATAAAACAAGACCCAGACCATAACCAAGCTCTCGTTTTGCTCCCTTCCTTTGGCTTTCTCTTTGCTGCAACAATGGTCCTGGTCATCATCTGTAGCGTATGTATCTTGCTCTGTAAACCTATATCTTGCTCTTGCTCTATAGTCCTACCTTTCTCTCCTCAATAAACCTCATTTTCATGCTTGCCATGCTTTGGCACCTCCGGTCATTCTTCGGCCATCAGCGCAACAAGAACTGCCATTTTCAGACTCAAACCTGACAGTTACAATAGGGAGGTATAAAGGTGTAAAGAACTTCTAAACTAGTAAGAAAAAAATTTTAATAAAGCATGCCAAAGCAAAAATGGAAATACCTTTCTAATATGTCTATTGAAAATGGCATGTCTAAATCATTGGCATATGAAGAGTAGATCAAAGAATATGCAACCAAAAATCCTAAGGAAAAGGCTATTTTAGAGGTATGTCAGGCAGTGAATTAATAAAAATATTACGTTTTTTCAATTTTATAAGGTTTATGGTGTTTGGAAGCTTTTTAAAATTTGTAACTAGTTCTGATTTCTTTTTACCTTCTAAATAAATATTCATGTTCATTCCTAATTTTGTCTGGTTATTTTGGATTGTTTTTCTTAACACATCTCCCCAACTGTGTCAGCCCGAGGCCCCACAAAAGGTGGGTGACTCGTTGGTGGTCATATACCTTCAGCAATGAAAGAATGATGTGCTGAAGAGTTAAAAGGGAAGATTCGTTTATAGCCCCTCCCTTTAAGCCAAATGACCACGGGGTTGCTGGATAAAGAAGCTGGAGAAGTTGTTAAATCACTGTGTGTCCCCACCTTCCTTATCTCCTCCCCACTATGGGGAAGGGTTTCCCCACCATCTCAGTCACGGGGGATGGGCTCTGAGACAATCAGCAAGATGTCACCATGTCCTCTCGGGGAGGTGGTGTCTGATCCTTCCTTGGAGATGTCTAATGACTGGAGTTGTCTCTTATAAGTGAAGGGAAATCAGAGCACTGGATGCAAACTGCACTTTCCAAGGAGCAGGTCCAGGATGCCTGAATTTTCCAAGAGTCAAGTTGTTCCCAGAAAGGGAACACACTTGGGAAGCTTTATAAGTCCCCACTCAAGGGAACTGCCTGGAGAGGCAAAAAGACCCCAGCAGAGAGAGGCTATGTGGGGTGGCCCCACTTCCTGCATGGTTTCTGGGGAAGGGGAGAAAGTTTCACTTTAAATGAAATTTGGAGTTCTGATGATTGCATTGAACTGGGTATTTTTATTAATTGACTTATGATTGCTGTTGAGGCTGAGTGACTAGCCTGAGCTATTGTTCAGTACTGGGAGAGGCCTGGTTGAACTTGAAGGAACTATGGGAAAAGAATAAAGTTGCTGTAAGTTACACCCTAATGAGCTGAACTTATTCAAGAAAAGTTACACCCATTTACCTTTAACATTCTAAATCTACTAAGGACTTGGAAATTTAGTTAAAGTCTCCCTGTTTTTTGTTTTTTTTTTTTTTTTTTTTTTTTAGAGCTTCTTTCCTATTTTTAGCAAATTAAAAAAAATATTTCAAGGCTATGTTACATAGTACATAAAGGTTTATTACCTTTTAACTTCAAAAAACATGTAGATATAAGTAGTATCCACTGCTTTCATTTTTTTTAGTATCGACCTCACTAACTTTAGCTTTGAGAGTAGAGGATGTAGTCTGCATAATTTCTACTTTTTGGAATTTTTGGAATTTTCTTTTTTGCCTTAAAAATGATTTGGGGCATTTTTATAAATGATCCATGGCATTAGAAAGAAATCTATATTCACTATTTAAATAAGACAAGTTTTTCTGTATTTATATCTGTATTATCCTTACCTATAGCCAGGGATGAGGTAAAAGGACTTTTCCCAAAAAAGTGTTCATCAGAAAAGAGAAAGTACCTTCCTTATATTTGAAATCCATAGCAAGTTCCAAGAGGACTAGAAGAAAGAATATAAAACTCTTTATGTTTAGCAGTGGAAGCAGCACTCTGATTTTGTCCAGGTCTATGGACATATATGTGCCCATCTATGAATGGCAACGGCAGAGCTGCTGTGTGTGATGACTCTGGATGCCCTCTTGAGAGCCTTTGCAGCATCTTAGAACTTTGCTAAGCTCATGTTATGCTAGGAATGTGATTAGCAAGGCAGTCAAAGATTTTGGGGGTAGGTCAGACATTTCGGATATACTAGAGAACTAGAGGTGGGTGTAAAAAGAATGGCACTCCCAAGTTGGCAGAATTTATGCAAATTAAAGATGTTCATATCCTTTGGGTGAGCAGTTCCACTTATTAATATCTATCCTAAAAAACATTTGGACATGTGTATTGAAAAGCACAAATAGGAACTTTCATGGAACATTGTTTTAAGAGTAAAAAATGGGCAATCATCCAAATGCCAATTACTAGAGAGTTAACTAAATTATGGTATATGCATACCCTGAAATACTGTGCAATAATTATAAGTAAAATCTATATACTGACATGCAAGATCACCAAAGTCCTGTAAAAATTTTAAAATTAAGTTGCAAAATGTATATAAAGTTTGATCCCATTTGTGAAAATGTGTGTGTATGTGTATAATTTTGCATAAATACCTAGAAAAGTTTTGGAGGGATATAAAACAAACTCTTAATGACATACTTTGGGGAGGCAGGTGGGGCAGCGGAGAGAGTATGAAAGGATGCTGAAGATAAGCTTCTCAACTGATCGAACTTCACATTGAAAACATTCTCATGTATTAATTGTGTGAAAGAATATAATAAAAATACAGAAATCCTCCCTTATACAACTTGGATGTTTGGATTTTTGTAACCCTACAGAGCATGAAAGTAAAATTGAACTCAATATGGATTATAAAGCTTTAAAAATTTGCATTTCCATCTTATTATATAGTCCTAAAAAATTGATTCTCTTCCATTGCCACTAAAAATTTTCATAGTGAAAAAGTCCTTACCCATTAAAAAAGGTGCTAGATTATAGATGCTACAGGTAAATGAAGACGTCATCAGGTTGCCATTCACAAATCAGCAAGCATTTGGTAAATATAGACTACATTTCTGATACCATATTACATACAAATATCACTGAAAATCTTGGAATTTCAGAAGGTAGAATGTACTGACATTATGTCTGAGCTAATCAAAGAGATTCTAACAAATTACCAAGTAAACAAATATGTTTACTTTCAATATTATGATAGTTGACTACTTGAATATTGGCAGTTAACTTCTGTGGTATTAATATTTGCCAGTCTTTAGTCTCATAATAAAATCAGAAAATATTAATAAAAATATCACATTGGGTAAAGACTATTGTCACTATTTTAAAATATGAGGAACTGAGGGT
>RJWJ010048050.1:0-10729 GCA_004363605.1 Indri indri | reverse complement strand
CTCACCCAGCTCATATTTCATCACTTAAAATGGTAATTTAACATCTTTATTCAGGCTCACATGCTAATTGCAAAATTAATTAGTGACATTGATGCCAAGTTCTCAGATGGTAGGTGATCAAAGATATTTTGTATGTGGATTTATAATTTCTCTATAACAATGTTACTTTTGCTTGATACTGACTAAAAGCTCGAATGTCTTTCCTTTTGTTTAATCAACACCAGAACATGGTTTCCCCTTCTTGTCCCAATATTCTGATATTCATTTCTCAGTTGAGCTATGGCCACAGTCTTTAGAATTCAAACATATGGCTCCACATTTAAATATATGTAAATGACAAAAATATTGTTTAACGCTTAAATTATGGAAGAAAAGTTCTCATAGTCTTGAATTAAAATCCTATTTATAAATTATTAGCTTTTTATTTATTTTACTTAAAATAGGGTATATGTGACTAGAGTAAGTAAAATGCTATGTTTAATATTAACAACTATTTAATTTTTATAAATATATTGTACTAAAAGTTACAAAATAAGAAATTTTGACTTAATCACTGAAAATGTATGACATAAGGCTTAGCTGTTTTATCCCAGCCCAGGAACAAAAACATGTTTGGTTGAAAGCCAGAGACCTTCCCTGGCACCCTCCTTCCTAAAACACCCCTCCTCCCCTCACACATACACAATCCTTTTCCATCCCTTTACCCTCTTTTACATTCTTCATAACCTTTACTACCAAAATTTCATCTGCTTATTTGCTTTCCATTTGTTGAGAATGAAAGCTCAAAGGAAGCAGGTACCTTTTAGGCTTTTACCCATTTGTTGTCAGAGTTTAAAAGAATAGTATGTGGGCATTCCATAAATATTCAATCAGTGAATAAATGGATAGATGTTTTCAATTGGTGACATCTAAGCCTACTTTAAAAATACAAAGCATATCATCTCATGTAGCTATTTTTCATGAATGATGAATGGACAGATATATGTAGGCTGCCCTCATTTTGCACAGAAGTTTAGAACCATAAAAATGGCCCTATAAGCCAAAACCATGGAAAGCAACCTTAATAATCAATGGAGAAAATTATGAACATTCCATGACCTTTTAAAATTGTTGTCCAATCATTAAAAACTTACTAGCATTTATAAATGTATACAGAAATTAAAATATAGCAAAACTGATATTTCCTTAGTAGATTCTCATATAAAACATTAGAAGTTTTGAGATTTAAAGTGTTGTTTGGCATTTCTTATAAAATACTTAGCAAGAGTAGTTTTAACAGCTTGCTTTTTTTCTTATAGTACACAATATGATACAGAACAAGCATCTTTTCTATGCCTTGGCAAATTGTCATATGCTTTTCTAGGTTTGAATTAGCTTCCAACATTTTATTCTTCTTTCCATGTTGTAAAATAGATCTGAGAATGCCATTGAAGTGAGTTTTTTCCAGCCTCAATTCCAATGGGACAGCTTTATCCTTTTTGTCACATCTGCGTCCCTCACTTATGTTGATGAATTTGCCTCACTAAGTGTCTTTGGCTGCACATGAAGTCTCTCTCAAGAGGCAGCAGCATCAATGTTCCCACCTTCATTTATTTCTTCTCTAATTCCATTTATGTTTGATTTGAGTTTCACTTCCAGTGTTAACTTACTTCTCATTTCTTGCCTGCACTTTCATCTTTGTTGGCTAATTTCTTCTTTGGATTACCCATTTTGAAAAATGTCTTGTGGATTTATCACTGTGAGACAAGGAATCTTATCAACAAAACTGTAAGCTTTGGTGCCTGTGCCTAGAGTGAACAACACATTCACAGTGACCATCAACAGACAATGAAAGCAGCAATATGATTGGTCACTGGCTATAAAGTGCATCTGTTACATATGCAGTGATTTGAAGACTGAGTAGCAAGGAAATTTGTACTTTATGTGATTACTTTTAGTTAATGTGCTAAAATTTGAACCATGTTGTCAGGGGACTGGTGTTAGTTAATTTAACTGGGGTAAAGTGAAGACTGCCAGTAATTAAAAACTTAATTTCTCTGCCAAACTTTCATATGCCCTCTGAATATCTTTATGTATGGAAAGGCTACTTTAGAAACAGGAAAAATTGGCTTTTCACCCTTGGAAGTCACATATTAAAAACAAAGAGAAACTATACTTTCTGAATGTTTTTCTCTTAGAAATAATATGCTGTCCCTTAGCCAGCAGATCCTTAGCCACAACCATAGCATAGGTTTAGGAAAACAAAATATTACAATTGTATATTTTTATACTTACAATTACTAGCCAGGATTGGAAACACTTAAATCAATGTTCTCAAACTTCATCATGTATTAGAGTCAGAAGAGGGCTTATTCAAACACAGATTGCTGGCCCCACCCTCAGAGTCTGAGGTGTTATTTACATTTCTAAAGAGCTCCTAGGTGAAGCTGATGCTGAAGATGTAGGAACCACATTTTGAGAAGCACCAAATTAAACACAACCGGCAGAGTATTCCATAGAGAGAGAGGAAAGAATCAGAGCTCAAAATCTCACAAGAGCACAGACACTGAATCAAAGGGCCTGGCTGGGTCTTAGAGATCTTTTAATGTAGCCCCCTGTTCTACAAGTGAGAAAATTAGAAATTAATTATTAAAATTTCAAGTGATTTAATTAAAATACATAGTTATCCAGTTGTAGAGTCTGGCCCAGAATCTAGACTCTATTCCAACAAATTCAAGAAGACTGTTATATCATAATAGACTCTGTTTTCAATAGATATATGCTGAATATATTACACACACACACACACACACACGAATGGATTTTCAAACTTTATGATGCATGAAAGTAGTCCCGTGTCCTCCCTAAAAGTTAACATCCCTATGCTTGGTGCTGCGGCACTCAGTAGTCCTGTAGACCTGTAGTCCCAGCTACTCAGGAGGTTGAGGCAGAAGGCTGGCTTGAGCCCAGGAGTGTGAGGCTGTAGTGCACCATGATCATGCCTGTGAATAGCCACTGCACTCCAACCTGGGCAACACAATGAGACCCCCATCTCTAATAAATAAAAATTAAAATTAAAATTCTCAAGCCATCATCCAAAAATTCTGATTTCATAGGTGGAAGATGAGGCAATTTTAGACTTCAGCCCCATGAGATTCTAAAGAACAGGTAAACTGTTGTTAAGAGACAATGCTCTAGAATTGTGTAAGCCAATATTTTAAGCCACAGAATCTACACACAGGAAAGAACAGGATGACAACTATTTTTAGAATTTGTTTCACAAAACACTTTCACAAGCTATGATAATTTCCCCAAAAGATCCTATGAGGTAACTGAGGCAACTGCCACTCTCCCTTCTTGAAGAAACCTTGGACAAGTCTCCTCCATTCTTGGAACCTCCTTCTCCTCACCTGTAGCGAGGGTAATAATATTAAAATTGATCTCATAGAATTGTTTTGAGGATCAAATAAGATAACAACATGAATGCAATTTGCAAATAGTAAAATATTACGTGTATATTAGTTGTTAATGTTATTACAGAAAAGCCTAAAGAGAATATGATTTTTTGTAATGTCAAGAGGCTCACCTGCACATAAAAGAGTTTTATTTGTACTATAAAAGGTTCATTCTGGCAGAAGCTTCCTGATTGGTCAAAGGAACCAAAGGCGGCAAAGCCTCAATGAAATCACAAGAGTTTACCCTTCCAGGCCCCAAATTACCTGGGCCAGGAATTGCTGACTAAACCCCAATCTGGAGCAACATTAAATATAATATATCCCGAGTTAAATGGTGTTCTTAGAAAATATCTTGTCTAATCTCTGTCCCCAAGACATTTCCTGCCTCTTCTGCCTTACAGTTAAATTGGGGATTGGAAACCAGACAATTTTTACTTCCTGAGTTTTCTTTTCTTTTAGCAAAGCTGAAAAAATAATTTTTAAGCAACAAAAATGAAAACGATCCATTTATCCTCAACTCTTCCCTCACTATGAAGGAGGATCCCTGGAGCGAGATAAAGAAAATACAGAGAAGGAAGGGAACGTCTTCACATCCCAGCAGGGCACAAGGAGGAGGACGTGCTGACCAAGGACAGCAAGAAGCAACCCTGTTACAAAATACCCTCCCAGGACAGGAGCCCTTTCAACAATGAGCGTAAGAGACTGTTTCTGCCTCTGATGGCGGCCTGGTACTCTTGTTTTTCTCTGCATATTTTAATCAGTATTTATCGACCCATAACAATCTGGCTTTCACTGTCACTCTGGCCTTGAGTTTCATCTTTTCCACTGGCTGCAAAAGCAATCACTCTGTGTATGACTGGCAGATCATTCATTTGAGCATAGGAAAATGAGCAGTTACAGGGAAAGAGCCGGCATCTCTGTGCGGGTAAATCAGTACACAGCTAAAATGCGGTTACTCAAATTACAGAAGGCTCTTCTGGGCCAACTGGCCTCTTTTCCAAGATGTGGCCTCAAACCATTCCATGTGCATGTGAAATGTCTAGAACTGATTGTGGAGGTTTCTTGAAAGCTGATGCATCCAAGGAACCCTTAAGGCAAAAAGCAAAGTAATAAAAAATATTTCCCAGAACATAACATTGTTAACTTGATCTTAACCACATTTTAGTGAAAGTATATTGCAAAAGCTCCTGGGGAGGAAGGTACAGTAATGAGCCTGGAAATTTAGAGTCCAGATGGGAGCCAGGTTACCACTGACCAAGGGCTACCTACACGCCTACTGCTCATCGAAGGGCTTCCCAGGCACTGAGCATGCCCAGAGTTCAGAGAGAGATCTCAGAAGCCTGCATCTAACTCATGCTCAGTTCTGGGGATAATGCTGTCTCTCCACAATTCCTTCAGGCCTGGAACACTCACTTCTTCCCCAAAATCAGCCCTTCCTCTACTTTCCCCTTTCTATTAATGGTGCTAGAATTCTTCCAAATCGATGGATTCCAATATCTCATTTTCCAGTCACCCTCATGCACCCACCGTTCATCGTAACGTCTAGACTCCAGATAGCTTTTATTTTCACTCACAGCATCTCCAGAAATGATCCCTCGTAACTACCTCTCTAGGCATCAGCAGTTCATTCACTCATTCATTTGTTACGGTGTGAAGCATTGGGCTAAGAGATCCATAGTAAAGTAGGGAGAGAGAGTCATTTAAAGCACTTGTTATGTGACAAGAATGAAGTAAGAATTCACATCATCGCCTCTACCTAGAACTCATACTTTCTTTTTTATATTCTTCAATCATTGAACACAAGTCAGGAGACGCTTCCTCCTGAAGGCCTCTCCCGAATCCACCCTCAGCTGACTTGGGTGTCTCTCCTACAGGCTTTCAAAAATGCCCATCCGGAGCATTGCACTGATGAGCTGTTAATGTACCTGCTCTCCCCAGCTGGCTTGTGCAACTTGGGGAAGGGACCGTGTCATATTCATCCTGCATTCTTGGTACCTAACATAGAGCCTGGCACATCATGTCCATTGCATATTTTTAAATGCATGCATGAAGGAAGGAAGGAAGGAATGACTATAAAAGCAAAACCAGAGAAAGTTGTGGAACAGAAAAAGGGGTAAGTATTCATTTTAACTTGGGAAATGAAGACAATTTTCATGGAGGAGATGGTATTTAAGCAAAGCATTGAAGCGTGAACAGGATTTCCAGAATTTAAAAAGATCAAGGGCTTGGGAGGAGGGGTGGTACACAAAGGATTACTTTTTAAAACCTAACTGATTCTCTCCACCTCTAATCTCTGACTTCTCTAAAAAATGATCTTTTGTATACCTTACTTTTTCTGACTTTTTTTCTTCCCTGTTGTGGAGAATCTTCAGTGATTCCTTACTATCTAACACAATAAAATTCAGGCAGGTTAGCCAGTGCTCGAAGGGTCTTGCTATTATTCCCAACATTTTATTCTAACCCTAACGTCCACCTTCTGACCACTTGCTCTCTGCACAAATCAGGCCCATCGGTTCTCTGGCCCCAATGTCGTGTTTTGCATCATCTCTTCAGCTGTCCTCTCTCCTCATCCCTCAGCTGGGATGCTTCTATCCTGCCTTTCTGCTGCACACAGCACAACCCTGTCTTTGAAAATCCCAACTCCTACATGTGACCTCCCTTTTCCACTCCAGACCGGAATGTCTTCCTTCCCTGGAAAACTTGATTAAAGCCCTCTTTTATCATTTCATCATATGCTATCATTTTGTCACATTTTCTAACTGCAAGTTTGCTTTGATCCTCTTATGGGGACCCAACTAAGGTACCCACAGGCCAGGATCACAGATGGTGTCCTGATGCCACAAGCACAGTGTCTCAGACAAATATTCTGGTAAATAAAAACCCTCGAGAACTGAAGCACTCCTCTAAGGATATATGAGGGGTTCTTTACTTTGGGCAGACACCTTGTTATTCAGCTACCAGAGGATAGAAGGTACTTACAGCAGATTTAATGTTGAATTCAGTGAGAAGAACTAAAACATCTATTATTGGTTTGGTCAAGAAATCATTGGCTTTGTTTATGACATGAAATAAAAAAATCCTACTTCCCTGTTTCATTGATATAATTAGAGTTACAGTTCTTTTCACCACTTTCATGCATTTAGATTAAAGACTTACTTTTTTCACTGTGTGACTAGCCCTTTAAGATAGATGCATCGTTTTCACTGCTTCTGCTCTAGCTCCTGTAATCCAGGGGTTCCTCCATGCCTTCCAGCCTTCCAGATTTTGCCCCTCATTGAACCACATCGATAAGGGCTCAAACCTAAATCATAAAAAGACCTTTAGAGGGACAGAGGCTCAGCGCTCCATGTAAAGGAGTGACCTCAGCATGCACAACAGGCTGCAGGGCATGGAGAATCCATCACCTAACCTTTCCCAGCCTCTGTTCTTCTGTGTCCCACTGTTGGATGTCCAAGCTTGACAGTGAATGCTTTCCAATGGGAAACCGTAGCAGGAGTTTTTTTCCCATCCTTTCGTCCCTATTGTATGTTCAGCTGCGCTGGAGCTAGCTGCTAATCAAAGCCAGAAACTCTCATACACAAACAAACCCCTCATTGTGGCCTCCCCCAGAGCTGGAACACAGCAATCCAACAAACAATTTAGTCAGGTGATAGCAGTCTGGAGGGACAGACAGAGCCACCCCTAGACTCCCTCCCTCCTGCCCGCATGCTGGCCTGTCCCCTTCCCCAGCACGGGCGTGTTGAACCACCAGGCCAGGCAATCCGATGCTTGAGAAAACAATGGGAATGAAACAGTATGCAGTAATAGGCAATCGAGGAGGGCTAGTCTAACAACGGCATTCTTTATCCAAGGGACTGTATTCTTCTGATTGTAATGAGGTAGAAATAGATGACATCGTGTGGAGCGTATTCCCAGATGCTGGCTAGGGGGAAGAAAGAAGTGAACCAAAATACCTTCGAAGACTCACTGGGCCCTTGTCATCGGATAGGGAGATAGAGGCAGAAGAGCATGATGTTGAAGAGCTTTGTGTTTAGATATTTGGGCTGCAGTCTCAATGCTACTTCTTGCTGGCTTGTAATTCTGGGCAAGTTACTACTTGAGACTCAGTTCCTTCATTTAGGATCAGGCTGTTGGCAGCATTTAACCCAACACTGAATGTAAAGTTCTAGTACTGTGCTGCACACCACATAGAAAGCACTCAGTAAATGTTAGCTATTATTATTAGTGGTGGTGTATTGTGCTCAGAAAAAAAGGATAAAAATAGTAAGAAAAGAAAGCAAGGATTTCAGCTTCTAGAAGTAGCTATTGATAGGGGACAAAGTCTCTTCTTTGCCCCTGGCAGCTTCCAGGAACAATACCTTGGAAGGGCTAGCAGGTCTTGGATTCTGATTCATTGCCATGGGTCCTCGGAACACAGCAAGGGAAGCTGGGGATGCCAATGGCTAGCGTGAGGGTTGGGTAGAAGACATGTCTTTATATGATATCAGGAGGCTGGGCTCCAGGTACCAGAGCATTGATAACGGGAATATCCTCTGAGTACAAAGGATAGAACAGGAAAAAAAAAAAAGCTGGAGATGCCAAAGAAAGTATTTCTCATGTCGCAATTTTTGGCTAGGGCAGCCAATTAATATCAAATCTTGCTGGGGTTGGTGGAAGACAAGAGTGGGAGGAGGGAGGGGTAGAACCTAGGTAAAGGTTACTGCAGTGCTATGCAACAACAAACATGGATTGAGCACATACTACCCCTGCCAGGTGCTTTTCAGGCAGTTGTAAAGTGAAAGAACTAAACACAATTAGGTAGCTGCAAAGTAGGAACAATGAGGTTCAGCGACAAAATACGTGGCCACTGAAACTCATAATCGATACAGTGACTTCCTTCAGATATAAAAGACCGGTGATGCAAGATGACTTAGCAATTGAAGTAGCTTCCTATGGACCTCCAAATGGAAATAATGCCAGTAGACGTGATCTTGAAAGATGCATTATAAGGCCTGCAGATTTACTTTAGAAAACACCAGTTAATATTTCTATGCCTATTCTTTCTAGGATGTTCCTTAAATGTCCCTCAGTTGCACATGACCCTCCTCACTGAGTATTCCCTCATCTTTATTTCAGTAGAAGTCACGGTTATTGGATATACCACATGATTGGTCCATACTTCTTTGCCAGATTTCTCTCCTCTTCCAATTCAGAGCTTCGTGGCTTCTCTGTGGGTCTAAATGACACTCCAATCTCACTGCAGTATTATAAGGTATAATACTAATAGATATAAACATCTAAACATTCTCAAGAGACAAAGTGTGATTTTGCTTAAATGCTAAGAATAGAGATAAACAATCCCATATCACGTTAGATGAGCAATGAAATCTATTCCTGTTTAAGGAAAACAGCCTCTAATACTAAGGCTGTCCTCACTGGAGAATCATTAAAACTGCTTTAAGAAGAGAAGTTATGCTTCCTCCTGTCCTATACTTCTTCTCGATTTCTGTTGCTCAAGTTCTAATGGATGACAATGATGAAACTGGCCAGCTAAGGAAGGGGTTTATTTGAGATGAGAAGAAGAAAAGAAAATAATGTTTGTTCTTCAAAGTAAAATTGGACTTTTTAACAGAAATAACCGAGGCTAAACTTTTTCTGAATTGAAACAAGATGTTTGATGTTACACATTACAACTGGTAAACAGCACTTAAGGCAGAAAACCAACCCAGGAAGCTAGAAGGCATGAGTGCAGCTACACTGTGGGCTGAAGGGACCCTGTTGTGCTCCAGCCCGTGAAAGGAGTCTCTTGGCCTCCTCTGTGTGGTGAGGACACTGATGGAAACAATGAGTTAGAGGGTGGGCAGCCCCATGAAAGAGTTGACTCCAGGAGCCAGACTGCCCAACTTAGGGGCCTGCATCCAAGATTTGTCAGGTCCTATTTCAGGCAGGAACTCTTCACTCTCTGCTGATAGTGCTTTGGTCTTCAAACACTTCGTTGAGAAGAGCAAGGAGGGGACAGGGTTGCTCCAAGATCGACTACATGGGATTTTTATGGCAAGAGGTACCTGGAGCCCAGGAGATGTAGAAAGCAAAGAAGGCAAATCCACCCCAGAGAAATCTCCTAAGGAACATGGCCACTGCCAGGTGGCCCAAAGGACCCAGTAGTCCTTCCATGGTGGAGGAAGCCTGGATGCTCTCTCTTAGAATTTTCTGTGAAGTCAGAAGTTTCTGTCTCCAGGTATAGGGCTGCTTCTTGGATGTTTTCCCTAAGGCTTCAGTTCAAGTTCGCTTCTGTTTTTTGTCTTCTTGGCCCTGCTGTCTTTGAAGTTAAAGGCTCTCTCATTTAACCTCTTTTGAGAGAACGTCACTGGATGAGAAGTTAGGAACCTACAGAGTTAGCCCGCTTTTAGGAAATGTAGATCCGTTTAGATAGATATTGGTAGAAATCCACATCTACCCACTTATTCCTACCAAATTGCTTTCGATCTACTTCTCCAAACCAAATTCATTTATGACGGCCTTGAAGTACACCTTTCAAATCCCCAGATATCACATTTCAGAAGGCAAGCTCTGTGGTTCCCTAACCATCAGACTAAAACCATTATTGGAAAAGTCTAAAAATCACTTCAGGCTAAACTCAGTGGGAATCCCAATACTGGCATGGACACTAAAAGCATTTGACTCTCACCCCTGCTCTGTGATCAGAAATGTGGTTCTCAAACCCAAAGTGTATCTGACTCACTTTAAACTAGAGCCAATTGTTCACTAGCCATTCCAAATAATAACAGAACAAATAAATAACTCCCCGAAGGGTGCCAATTCCTGGAGCAACACGCATCAAAGAGGTCTGCTAGTCCTACAGTGCAGCAGGCCCACTCCCCTGGGTCCCAGAACAGCTCACAAGTTTCCTTGGCTCCTGGGACCAGCTAAGGGGTTAGATCAGACCTGGGTGGGACCAGGCAGCTGTGTCTTCCCGGGGAGACTTTTACCCCTGGACATATAGAAGGGCCCTCTAGGGTAAGAATGAAAGGCAATGTGTACTCAGCTTGGCCTTGAATTGGCACACAGTAAATTCCTCAGGATTATTCATTCCCATCCAAACAACACATCCTTTGCTGGGACAAAGATTTCTGTTTATTTGTTTGCTTCATGGGATATTTGTTTGTTTGCATTTTTCCAGTTCCTGCTCTTTAATGAGAGTCCATAAGATTAATTTACTTAGCTTTTTTTATGATTCCAGTTTACCCATATCAAGCTAAATAAATTGAATTTCCATCTTAATTGGCTCATTTAGTAGAAACAAATGCACATGTTAA
>RJWJ010048049.1:0-10737 GCA_004363605.1 Indri indri | reverse complement strand
TTCCCCCACGGCGAGGGAAGACAGTTGGTGGCCTCCGCGTCATCCCGTCCTCCCTCCTGCCTCCTCCTCAGTCCTCGGAGATTCGAGGAGCAGCCCTTGTTCCAGAAACACAGTAACTCCCGTCCAGCCAACCCCCACGGAGAGGTGGGGAGCAGTGGAAGCCAATTTTTATTTGAAACCTGCCCCTCTATTTCCTTTCCAGGAACCCCTAGGTCAAGACCTGCTCGACTGTGGCTGAGAAAAGACTCATGTTCCTCTGCCCGCCTCTGGGCAGACACTGTAAGTTGTTTGGGAGATTCCGAGGAGAGTCCTGAGGGACGTGTTTATGTTTGTTGTTTTCAAAATCAAGGAAAGGAAACAGCAGCCAATTAAAACGAAATATTTTTATTCCCCTCGCACGTCGTCAGTGATTTGCCCCCGGGGATCCACAATTTTCCCAAGCCTGTTAACGGGTGACAATGAGTGAGTGCCTCGTGTAATTTAATTTTCCTGTCACACTAAATAGAGCTGCATTGTAAACCTTAGATCTACTCTTACTGATAGGATCGCCTTGTTTTGCCATTTGCACCATAAAGACCCCCAAAAGGGACACTGTATTGTGACCTCTACTCTTGAATTATTCAAGAACTTAATGACGTTTTCCATTTTAAAAAGGGAACTAATTGCCATTGATGCAAAGCATGTGACCTTCTGTGGGTGCCCAGTATGAGAATGTAACCGTCTGCATGTGCACGCAGAAATGCAGAATGCAGGTAAAAATAGGGGAAAAAATGGAAACGTAGTGAACTCAAAATGGACACTGAAACCAAACTAGTATTTAATTCCACCACAAGCCATATAGTTCCACAAAATTCTCTCCCCCGACCTAAAGTCTACATAAAATCTCACATGAATTCAGGCCTATTTGGGGGGACATGATGTGACTTTTTAGCTAGGACAGGAACATTTAAAGTTTCGCAATCCACTATCCCTTCATAAATGTGGAAATGACTTTGGGTGATAGCAAGCAAAATGTCTAATGATCTGCCCTCTTTTTTTTGCTGACTTTTCTTAATTTGATTACTTAGTTACTCAAAGGGAAAAAGAAACTCCCGACTGGAAAGAAACTTCACCTCGGTATTTGCCGTTTGAATCAGTCTTGAGTTTCTAGGAAAGCCCACATTGAAATCGTTCTCTACTAGAATTCTCACTCTTCAAATTACTTGAAAATGGACACTTATCTTCCTTCAAAGCAAAAAGACTCCCGGTGTATTTCTGACTGTCCTTTCGCTCTTCCCCTAGCTCCCAGAGGAAAGCAAAGGCGCAGAAATGGGCTTCGGGCAATGTTCTTTGGCTTCATAAATTCACAGATCGGTGTACAAAGATTTGGGGATGCTGTTCCCAACTTATGTGAGTCGCCCCACAGTCAATATTAACCCTTTTTAAAGTGTGAGTTGTGTTTGGAAGTTGGGGAGCAAAACATTTTCCTGTGCTCAGCTGCAGATACTTCTTTTGAACTTTTAAGTGATGCTCGAGACCAGGCAATTTCATTTCTACAGAAAACAGACAGTTCCTTTTAAAATGACACTCTTAATAAATGTATCCTGGCTTAATTGGGACCCATAATAATTAAAAATACAATTTTTAAATAAGAAAATAAATATCCTTTGTATGTTTGGTCGTGAATCTACATCTCTATTTTGTAGAATTTTTGGAAAAGAAAAGAAAGTACATTTGAACACCTAACTGGATTTCCATGAATCCCACATTTTATCAATGTATTTGACACGACTGCTGCTGTTGCAGCCTGGAGTCACTTATAAAGCAGAATGCCTGACACTCCATCTGTGGACGTGCACTAAATGCCATTTTAAAGGAAATTGCCATAAAACCATTATTGCCCAAGTTATGTAACAGAGCAACTGTTTTCATATTTCTGTAAAAGAAACCTGTTTTCCTCCTTGATACTATGTGCTCTTTGTTCCATAATATGGCAGAAGAAATTGATTAAGGATACATAGTTCTCATTGCTAAGAATTGTATTTGAAACATTTTCAAGTCAAGAAAAGTTGGAACATGTATGAGATGAGGGGCCAGCCACTTTATTGCATATCTTCTGTGGTAAAAGCAATGCTTTATGGGCCAAATGTCAATTTAGTTTTAGAGATTTTTCATTTAGTTTTCCACGTTTAAATATTTTAAAAGAATTTGATGTAGGCTGTAAGACACAGAAGAAATTATATAAACATCTCTCAAGAATGTTTATCCTCTGTAGCATTCTATAGTATTATGATTCAGTAATTTTCCCACAGTGACAGTGTGCGTTCAAAATGAAAATTTCATTTACCTTTCAAGTTGTCATGATGGATAGATAAATGACAGTTATGTTTCTTTTAGTTTTAAAAAATACCTATCTTGATTGAGGACCACTTGAAGGACATTTTAAGTACTGTGGAAGGTTTGTGGCATCTTTAGGACACAGCAAAGCCCTCTTCTGATTTCTAGACATCACCCTGAATAGATATCTGTGTTGGCAATCCAGAGAACCAGGAGGAAGGATTTTATTATCATTGAGTTCCAGTGGATGGTTCTAGAATGGTGTGCAAGAGATTCTGATTTCTCACCATGTTTCACCCAGTTCCCATTCCTACCCCCCACCCTCCAATATAAAAACAACTTTGGAAAGCATTCTCATTTGGCCTTTACAAAAAGGTAAACAAAATAGCTCAGCCGTTTTAGTTCTTCATCTGTAAAATGGGTTTCTTCTTTATCCATCAAGCCTGGTGAGAAGGGATCCACTGGGCTGTGTGGTTGAGGGAACCACCATGTCATCACACTTGTTTGTATTTCTTGGTTTTTGTGGAAGTCAAGAGTGCTCTGTACTTTGGTTATTTTTTAAAATGTTGTGCACATATGCCAAAGGAAGAATGAGGCCATTATTGAGGGAAAAATAATTCAGCTTATAATACCTACAAAGATATATTATCAGACCAGCCCACACTTACTAATAGATAATTTCTTCAGTTTTTTAGGTGCCAATAAGTGTTCAACAACTGCAGTATGCAAACGGCTGAGGTTCTTGTCTTCGTCCATTATTTTACCCCCAGCCTGATATGTGCATGTTTTCACCCTCATTTCTGACTAGTTTAAAACCCTTCACCTCCTTTTTTAAAGATTTGAACTGCTGTTATACGGTCTTTAAAATCCTAGAGCAAGCAAATGTGGGCACTGACTTTCTGTCTTACTGCATTTACCTGAATGTATGCACCTACATATATTTACTGCACTTCTGACTGTCCATTTTTCTCCCTCCGGGAAATGACATCAAGGTAGTTCAACTCTGACATGGTCACTAAAAATACTTTAAAAAAAAAAAACTCAGTTTCTACTGTTTAGTAAATATTTATTTCATAAACATGAATTGCATTCCAATCCTGTGTCAGGATTCTACTTACGTGTAGAACATTGTCCCAGCCTAAGATGATGCTTATGATGTCACTCTGCAGTGAGAGTTTCCAGCATGAGCAAAATTTGCTCATGAAAAGAGTAACACTGTGCTCTGGTGTGTCCCCTTTCCTCATGGAACTTGGGATACAAAACTCCTAAAAGATTTTCTTTATGCTGGGTGAAGCTCATGTGCTAGCATGCTGGTTCTCTGGGATGCAGATTTGAATCACAGAGTAATTAAACCATAGATAAAATAGAGCTGGAGTTCACCCAGGCTGAATGCTGTAGCCATTGAAGGCATCGTTTTTGTAAGGAGAATACAGGGACTTTTAAAACATGCCATCGGTATGCAGTTCCCTTTTCAAACAAAATTCTGAGAACTGCGTAACACTTCTTGACCACATGCTTGCATTTTTTCTGGACTTGCTTATTCAGAGCCACTGGAACAAAAAGATGAGTTGGATAAATGATATTTATTATCCAAAGGGTCTCATGCGACTGAAAACACATGAGCTTTTCCTTGTGCTGAGCTTCAACCGTCACAAGTTTCCCCAAAAGGTCATGGTGCTGCATCAGATTGCTCCTGGATGTTTTTCTCAGAGTTTTCAATGAATATAAACTGGGAGATGAGACACAAAACCTATCTCGTTAATACAGAGGTGATGGTCCAAGCCCAGATGGGTGCTGTGCATGAGTGCAGAGCTCTCGGAAGGCAAGAAGGAGCCCAAAATGGAGAGCCTCAGAATTGTCCTGAACCAACAGACCTCCAGCCATTAGCATTTGTCAACACAAAGCTCTTGAAGTAGAAAACTGTTTATGTGTCCTGCTGTCAGAACTTAAGTTATGACAATCAAGCTGCCCAAGTAGATATTTAAGCTCCCCTGAAGTTACTACATCTTATGATGAATAAATAATGATGAGTAGGTAATTTTTAGAAATCCTTGGCCTATGACAGCAGCATTTTTCAATAACCAGAAAGTGTCAGGAGTTCAGATGATTGTTTGGGGTGAAAGATGGCCCATTATCCATACATACCTTGTGGGCATTTCTTTGCTGGTCTGTAAAATGTTGGAAATGAACCCCTGCCTCACAGAAAGGTGAATAGTGACAAAAGTGAGAACAGGTCCTGGGAGCCCACCATAGGAGGGCGGACTGGGTGTACTTTCCCCAAAGAGCCCTGAACCAACCCAAGAGGGCCCACAGGCAGGACACACTCAACAATAGCCCTGCTGTCTGCCCACCAGGGTGCACAGATGCAATGCTGATGGTGACACATTCCCAACAGAGGGAACCAAGGAGAACCAGGGGTGTGGCCAGGGTGAGGAGAGTTTTACTGTTCTTAGTGCCATTCCTAATCACTGGGGCAAAGAAGGCGTAAAAGGAATGGAACCCAACCTATTTAAAGTAAAAAATGTCAGCCACAAAGTGCACAGAGCCATCTCTGCATCCCTTTTGAAGGCTAAGTGTCCTTCACAAGCTGGTATTTGCTGCACGGAGGTTTCTAATATAATGTGATTTTTCAGTGTGCTTTGTCTCTGTGGAGAGGGTTCAGAAAGCCCTTGAAGTCCTCAGCCTTAAATCCATGTTAATAGGGGAAGTCTTTTTTTTCTTCTTCTTTTTTTTTTTTTGGTAGGTGGGGAGATTTCGTTGGGAGAAACATTGACCCAGCCTGCACTCTGGATAAACTAGGGCAAAAGACCTGATATCATCTGCAGGGTACTCATTAACCACTCTTCATTTGAGGGATCAATATTTCCAGCAAAGGAGTCAACACGCAAGATACACCGCTATGTCTCGCTTTTTCCTTGACACAACAATTTATTTTATAAATGCATCTGCCGGAGAAAAAAGGCAGTACCAAGGATTGTGTCTTTTATCTCCGGGATATGCAAAGCGCATTTATTTTCAGCTTTTATCTCTGGAATTGTATGTTGATCCCATACATATAGATTGATTTTGTTCAGGTAGATAATGAAAAGTCAAGTGGAAAATTACACAATGGCACTCACGATCCTAGTCTTATATCGGTATATAAATTGGTTTATTATTTCATTCTATTAAAGAGGCTTTTTGTGTGTGTGTGTGTGCCAGGAAAACTTCAAAATGCATGGTGTTGTCAGCTTCACTGAGTTTATTTTGGAGGAAGAGGTGGAGAGGGGAGGCAGAAGGAGCGATTTCTTCTCCCTTTGCTAATTGCATTGGCTAAATGAGTTTTCAGGGGGGTGGGGGATGTGTGTGGGGGTCCTGGCCACTTTGGCTCCCCCCACCCCGCCCCCCCATAGCTGACTTCAGGGTTACACACGCAGTAGCTTCTATAACTCTCCAGCCTTTCTGGGTCAGAACAAAGACGTCCAACATGCACATCCTGTGACATAGGTGGTTTTTTTTTCACCCCAGGCAATTCTAAATTTTGTGGTGAAGACCAAAAGAGGCAACTCCCTCTTGAGTACTGAGAGACCAGGGGTGAGAGGGTGGCAGCACATAAAAGGCCACCACCAAGGGACAGCTTGGAGCCACAATCCTGGAGGAAGTGTTATTAATAAACATCTTCTGGACATTTGGTAGCCCGTGGAGCTTGCTCCAGCTTAAAGCAATTAATTCAGGACACTGACATAAACTCTCCAGGTCTTTGACAGCTTGGAGCCGAAATAAAAATGCTAGTTCTCCGGGGAAGAGAAGAGGATGGCTAGCCCTTTTCTGGACTGTTTGCTTATAGGCCCAGAGAGCAACCTTCCTTGCAGAATGAAATGCAAGGGCACAAACAATGTACCAGGGAGAGAATAGAAGATGGGAATGAACAGTTTGAACTATTTGCTCAGCAGAAGGGCACCACAATGCTGGGGTAGTGGTTTTCCCATGCAGCCACCGTCCCTTCTTTGGGATCCTTTGTTGTCCCCTGTCTCCTTTGGCCAGATGAGAGCACAGCTGCAGCATTGCAGCTAATAAGTAAGGCCGGACTTATCCCCCTAAATCTCAGGGTGCCTTTACTGTAATGGGTTACGCTTGGCTCTCTTTTATTTTACAAGGGGATGGTGAGGGAGAGAATGGAAGGATGGTGGGGAAGAGTACAGGACCCTGACAGTGCTTATGTCTGATTTGTGCTTTTTTTCTCTTTCTTTCTTAAATCCAAGCCATAATGAGACTCGATCTTTGTGGGGCGTTTAAATCGAAGGGTTCAGTGATCTGTACTGGTTGCCTAGCCAAAATATTGCCTTTTGGGGAAAAGGGGGAGATGTGTTCGTGGAGTGCAGGGAAGGGAAGGGTGGTTTTGAGGCAGAGTTTTTGGTTTAGACTTCTTTAATCAGACTTCTTTTGGCTGCTGAAAAGAGGGAAAAGTTTTGAATTGTCAATTTAAGAATTGTTCGATTATGATTTGCCACATCTGAAAATCATTTGGGACTTCTCCTTTCCACACTCATTTTGTTCAGAATCTTAATGAATAGAGGTGGCTGGAATCAGAGTAAAAACAGGATGAGCTGGAGATGGAGCATAAAATGTACTTTTGTTATTGCCATAAATTATATCTATAATCACAGTTAATGTCATATACAAAAATAATCAAAATGTTCTTTCACATTTGCTATTTTAAAACCCGAGCCCATATGAGAATCATACCATAAGAGAAAGTAGATGTGATAATAACATAAAAATAAGCACAAAGTACAGTTTACACTAAGTTGATTTTTAAAGTCAAAAATTTAACTCGGGTTTGCACTGTTGGGTGTGTGTTCCCACTCAGTGGGTTTTGACACTGATGTTGGTTTTGGGAGCCAGGCTACGATGCTTAAATTCTATTGTAATGAGGTTTATTTAGCTGCATGGTTTTATAAGGTGAAAAGGGGAAAAGTTTAACTCCAAAGAAAATTAATGGTTTATTATGATGACATTAAACATTCCAGAAGCCCACCTGGAGGAAATACAAAGTTTTAAAGCTGTGTGGTTTTTTTTTGTTTTGTTTTTTGTTTTTGTCTCACTGACAAAACTGGCAGGAAAAAAAAAACTGCTTCCGTGTATTTTTCCTGCTGGGTGGTCAGAAGGAAAGGCCAGGAAGCCAAAGGCCTCCCATTGAGATGCTGCTCTGCAAAGAGCCGACCTCACGTGCCGCTGCCAGAGAAGGGAGCACCTGTTCATCTCTGTTCGCTGTACGGCTGAGCTCAGTGCTGGCAGCGGAGAGGGGCCGCGGGTGTCCCCCACAGCCACCGAGAGGGTTCCCCTGCAGGGAAACTGCAGCTGATGTGCCTGCACCCTACTTAAGACAGCCTCTAAAATGCCCTGGAAGCCATTATCCAGTAGAGCGGCTAAGTAGTTTTAATACCAATGAGTATGACATCTGGTTAAAAGGGTGTGTGTGTGTATAGGGGTGAGTGTGTGTGTTCAAGCCTGTGTGTGAGGCAGGGAAAGGGGATGGAAAATAGAGGAAGGGTTCTGTTTAGACATTTGCAAATGTTTCATCGTGCCATGAAAAGACAAAATAACAAAACCTAAAAAATATACCATCTTTTGCTATGTATACATGTACAGACGAATGATAAGCTTTTTTCCTGCAATGACTGTAATAAAACTATCAAGTACAAGTTGTTGTACATTTCTTTTGAGGCACAATTTTAAAATTTTGTATTTAGTGCATAATAATTCATAACATATAATAGAGGAACAAACACATTTTTTTTCCTGATTAGGTGCTTAGCCTAAATGTATCCCATCTTTATGAAAACTGAGGTCAAAATCAAAATTGTAGTCTGCCTGGGTAAATGTATTTTTTTTTCTTTCTCTAAACTCTCGACATAAAGAAAAACTTGCCCAGGGAAATATTTCCAGCCTGGCATTTTAAGATTACATTTGAAAATCATGTTGAATCATTGTGAATAATTCAGAAAAACAGGTGGGGCTTTTCTTATATGAAAATAATTTCTTCCCCTTAATATCAGGGATTGCCATAAGAGGGGACATTTTTTTTTAAATTTACAATTTCTGCAAAGAATGCACATGCGACTGATATTCATACAGAGGTGCTGGGAGCCCAGTGAGGGAGGAGCAACGCTGTAGGGGAGGGCAAATGCACAAATAATGAATCAAGTTTAAAAGACTGTGGTCAAATGCAAGGAGCAAGTGATACTGATCTTATATGTGAGGAGCTTGGACATCACACCAGCTGCCACGGGGGTTTGATTAATGAGGCATTAAGGAGATCGAGTGACACTTACAGCTAGTTACTTATGGTGCTAATTTCAAAACACTTTGCAATAGACAAAGAGACTCTGCTCATAAGGCAAAGTAATTTGTGGTGTGTTCCTGCCGAATGCATTTAGCGAAGCAAATATAGTTATGCAGAATTTAAATTAAGGTTGACACTAATGTAAACAGAGCCCAAGAACCACTGTCCAATAATTTGATGAGGACACAGGTTTTAATCAAGCCTCTTCCACTAAAATAGCAATTTAAATCCCCATCGTTTAAACTGGATAAAATACTTAAGCCATGAAGGTTGGGGGAAAAATAGAAATTTACTTGAAAAGAAAAATGAAACACAGTATCTCTGGGGGAAACCTTAACAGTGCTTTGACCCAGCTTGGATCTACATGTTGATTTAAATATCAGGTTGATTTCAAGCCCAGATTCCAGGTATTTCAAGGCATTTCTCATGTATCTTTTTTGTTGTTGTCAAGTTGTGGTTGGACACATCCTGGTAGTATTGATCTCAGAATAAAAACATTCCTGGTAATGAGAAAGTGAAGACTCTAAGCCGATTCAGAAGGTGGGGGCGGGGAGGGAGGGGGAAGCCCTGATATCCTCCCCTCTCCCCCAATGACCAATTTCTATTTGAAGTGAAAAATTTCAAATTGAGTAGGGGAGAGGGGGATGGAGTGCAGGCCAGCTATTTCCAGGGGATACCCACACCCACACATGGCTTTGGCGATTTATTTCCCTTGCTCAAACTCATTTGGGGAGCAGTGGGGGGTGAGCCCAGGCATTAACATTAATTAAAATGCCAGCAGCCTCCGTTCCAGGGCCTGGGAGGCCTTGTATATGGGAAACAAAACCGAACAAAATAGCAATTTATTCTGTCACTGCTCTTGGAAGGAAAAACAAGTGAAGGTTTGGCAGCATCTCCTAGGGCCTCCTGACTTTACTGTCGGCAGAGGAGTAGGAAGGTAAGGGAAATCAATCCTGGATTTTCTGAATTGTGCTTCTCACTTCTCCACATTACATTAATGATGTATCTTCTGGGGAAAGGAATTTATTTGCACAATGAGGTATGCTTTTCAGACCTATTCTGAAGAAAGGGCCAAAAAATCTTTGGGAAAAACTTTACCTGTAAAGCTCTCTGAAAATTCTCCTCTAAGGAATAGTCACTGTCATCTACCTTAAGGAACTTAGAGCCAAGAGTGAAACGTAAGTGGGAAACTGGAGACTTTGCCATTTGGGGGATGAAGGGAGAGTCTCCCACACACTGAGGATTGATCATGAGGCGGGCACCACGGGCTTGGTTAGGAAGAATGTCTTAAACACCAAGAAACTGAACCCAACCAGGTTAAATGACATTCCCGAGGCCACACAGGCTGCACAGGCAGGGCCAGCCTGCTCCAATCGCACCTGGGCCCTGCCCTCTTCTCTGTGACTCTGCCCCTCGAGGGCACTCCCTCCTAGGAAAGACACCCCTCTTCTTCCCAATACCCTTTACTATGTAGTCCTTAAGTGGACACATCAGCGCTGCTTTGGGAAGACTTCACTTCTGGCATATTACCTGAAGGACACCCACATCTCAAACCCCTGTCCTGCAAATACGTGGAACTTCATCCCTCTGAAGTTAGAGGAAATGAACTGAAAGGCATCTACGTTCATCATAGCTGCAAGGACAACAATCCTGAAAATAGCCCGCAAGGCCCTGTGTGTCTAAAAAAAGACAGATCCTTGCATTTGGCGTCTGAATCTTGGGCCTTACAGGGAGAGGAGAGAGAAGACGGGGCATCTCTGGCACCCTGTTGGGAGGTGCCTGGGGAGACACAGCCGGGGATGTCCTCCCTTCTGCTAGCCAAGGAGCAGCAAAGAGGATGGAGCGGGGAGAGATGGGAGGGGCTGGGGGGAGGAAAGAAGCAAGGAGGCCAAACTTGGAATGTCAGAGCATCTTCCAGAATGATGGGTGCTTGTGTTTTTAAGAAAGGAATGCAATTTGGGAACCTCCCAGGTTTGGGGTACTCTTGGGCCCCCTTGGATCCCTGCTGGGAAGGTGGAGGACAGTCCCCTCCAAAGTACTTGGCTTTGAGATAGGATTTTGATTTCTGCCCTTGGGGGACACCGCCTTCCTGGCCT
>RJWJ010048048.1:0-10744 GCA_004363605.1 Indri indri | reverse complement strand
GCATGAACACAAAGACCTGACCCTGGCTTATATCTTTAGTCTCATATCTTTATTCTGTGACTTTTTTTGTGTTCATTTCACCCCATAACAAGTTATTTTACATCTAATGTACATTGCGTATACAGTTCCCTTTTCCAAGAATGTCATTCTAGTCTTTTGTCACCTGAGTTTTTCATGACAATTATCATCTCTCCTAGGAAGTCCATATATTGCTGTAGTTGCTAGTGGTCAACATGGGAAGCAAAACAGAAAGATGTCTGCTCCAGTTGTACCTACATTTAATTGGAGATAGAGAAACAGAAAATAAATAGGTAAAAAGTAAATGAAATAATTTTAAATAATGATGAACTATAAAATAAATAAAATGGAGTGATATGAAAGAGAATGATTTTGTGGAGCCTGAGAATAACTCCCAGCACGTGTAAAGGGCTTAAGTTAGGAATGAGTTTGGCATGCTTAAGAAATGAAGACCAATGGGCCTGGAGCTTGTTGAATGAGAAGTAGAGTAACAGGGATACTGGAAAGCTAGGCATAAGCAAAATCAGGAAGGGCCCTGGAGCCATTATAAAGAGCTTGAAATCTATGTGAACTACGGTGAAAAGTTAGAGAACAATTTTAAATGGGGAGTGACACATTCTAGTTAGCAGATGGAGAATAGAAGAGGAAAGATCAGTTTGGAAGCTATTAGAGTAATACAGGAGAGAGATACTGGGTGCTTGAACCAGGTCAGAGATCTATTTTGGAGGCAAAGCCAAGTTGGAGCAAATTTCTTTCTCTATTGCTCTCAAAGCACACTGTCTACACCAACATTGGCTAAAACCATGTATGTGTTTGTCTCTCTCACTGGGTTGAACATAACATCATCTAGGGGAATGAGCATACTTTGTTTTGTTCATCTTTGTTATCCTGGGGCCTAGCACCATGCCTGGCACACAGCAGGTATTCGATAGATATTCACAGGATTGAATGGAACTGAATTTATTTATTTTTCTCCTAAAGGAGTGAAGCTCCTCAAACTTTTAGAATATAGTAAGATATTTTTCTTAAGGTATTTCTCATGAGAAGTTATACTTGCTATGGAAGATTCTCTGTGAAGATCATGAGTGAACAAGAAGTATCAAAGTATTGACTACACTTGCAGCCATCTCCTCTTTTGAGAGGAAGACTCTTTGATTATGACTACCAGATTCTTACATTTTTGCTCAAGAGTGAGGAAAAGGGAGCAAATACCTTGTACAGATTTCTTCTGTATTTCTTTCTAGATCTTCACTGAAAAATCGGTGGTGTCGATCCACCAACCAAATAGCCTTAAAGACTATCAAAGATCTGTGGACCATAATATAAATCACTGCCCTCAAACTTTCTTGCTGAAAAATGTGAAAGAATCTTTATACAAAGCAGATAATTCTAGTGATTCTGTATCCTAAAAAGGTTAAATATGAGTGATAAACAATACTACCCCCAATAGATGACAAGCTGCTATTCTTGAGTAGAATTAATAAAGATTTCACATCACTCATTCAAAAAAAATTTACAGAGGATTGAAATCACAATGCAGTGCTTTGGCTACCTGTAATAAATAAATTGCCTTTGCAGATTCCTCTCAAATCTGATACAATAAATACCATTGGATAATGAAAGTTTAAGCTCAAAAATGAAGTTTGGTACATATGTATATCAAAAGACTTTTTGGCTCACTAACTGTGAGTTGTAAGAAATGGAATTTCAAAACAGAATGACAAAATTAAAAGGGTTAGCTGAAGACTTGTAAAATCATGACTTCCAAACATTTGACTTAACCATTTTATAAAATGGCTATACAGGAAATGTACCTTACTAAATGGTTTACAAAAGACTGAGGTAGACAAACAGTAGACACTGTAAGTCTCTTGTCACCCTGTTTTTATGTTGCTAGAGGCCATTTTGAGAAAACCAGACGTTAGAAATACAAGGAATTCCTAAGAGACAGAGGATGAGCATCTATGCAGAGCCACAACAGCAGAGAGGAGCCAGCCTCTGGGGTCCTGATTGTTACTTGGTCTAAAAATATCCTCACCCACTCTGTCTGCATGTTTCCACATCTTTTTGTTTTCCTACCTGAGATTCTGCTATTAAAATTCTATTTGGGTTTACATATGCATGTAAAAGATGCCAAATCATCTGGAGGAATTAGAATATTATTTGTGAGTCACATACTAGCATGAATTACTCTAACTTTATCTCCAGCTAAGACCTGTGCCAATGAGAGAATGGGAGCTTAGATTAGGATGGGGTGAGGGTCTAGGTTACAGGTGAATTTAAAAGGTGAAAAAAGGCCTAATCTTGGGGCAAGAGGGGATGGGAAAGATGTGCTACCACATGGGATTTCTAATAGTAAAAGTTGAATATCTTAGGACATGAAGAAAAAGGTATATGACATAGAAAAGTGGCCTTTAAAAATATTTTGCCCAGGGCAAGTTATGTAGAGGGGAAGGAAACACACTTATCCCATTTTTGAAGGAAACTCCTGGCCCTCTTCCCGTTTGGAAGTTACATCCCTTAGCTGTAGTCTGTGGTAAAAAAGGCTTTTATGGGTCTGCCTGGGGTCTTAAGCAATATTTTTAAAAGAAACGTTTATAGGAAAATGCATTCTGAGTTCTGAACAATTGATTTATAAGTGACTTTTCAGAAAACATTCCTTGGAGGATTACTTCTATAACTTAAGTTTAAAGTTAAAATTCAGTTTTTATGTATTTCTAAATCAAAAAGTTGACTATGCTGTGACTTTTTAAAATGCTCTTGAATTTGAAAAAGAAATAGCTAGGGTTATTTATAGGTTTGAAAAGACCAAATCACTCTTATTTTAAAATAGCCATTGAGTAAATAAGAGTCAATATCTCCTTCTTACTGAAAATCATCTTGATTCTTGTGGTTTCCCCAGTCGAAAATCTTATTACAATACCCATTAAATTCTTTAAAGCTCTTTCTCTTGTGGTCATCATGGATTTGGAACTTAAGTTAAGCAGAGTTGTATTTTTAGTGACAGAAGAGAGAGGCTACCAAGAGTAGAATCAGAAATTTCAATTGTAAGGAAACTAAAAATGCCATTTCTAAGATACTTAAAAAATTTAAGAAAAGAAGCAGATATGGATTTGTGAAACATGGCAGTTGGATTTCAGAATTACATTTTAAGAGCTTAAAGAGAATCTAATATAATATAACTTTAGCTTCTAAGGCTTACTACTGAATTTGCTTTTTTTTGGTTAACTTTTTGCTTAGGTTTGTATGAAGGTAATCTATACTAGCTACTGTGTGCCGCATTTATATAAAGTCAAGAAAATTTAAAGTTATTTTGGCTGGCATTTGGGGCAGGTTGTCACAGAATGCCATCATCTTGATAAAGCATCATTACAGTGTATCAGAATTACCCAGGGAAGCTTTTGCGAATATAGCTGCTTGTGTCTGCATATGTATCTTGTAAAATCTCTCTCGCATGGTGATTCTGGTTTTCAGGCATGGTTGAGAACCATAAGTTTTGGATTTAATATTCAGTTCTGTAAATTCAAAATGTCCTGCATAGTCCAAACGTGGGATAGGAGTGACTATAGATGAGTTCAGGAAAAATGCACACAATTTCTCTATATATCAGTATAATTATAAATTATATACAATTAAAAAATCAATGTGAAGTCCTACATGCAAAAGAGAATTAGCAAGGAGAATTATAAAATACAATTTCATGATACTATGTAATACAAATAGTACTCTACATTAGAGTACTAAAATGTTTAAAGAGATTAATTTAGGCTATTGGATGTTACTGCTGTATACGTAATCTAAAAATAAAAGTTCAGCTATCCATATGCTTGCCTCAAAGCACACCATGCTTTCAAATATTTGGATGTTTAGTGTCACATTATTTTTACAATAGTATTTAGCATTAACTTTACACAGGTATAGTAAATAATATTATTCTGCATAAAGTTTCATGTATTTTTCTGTTAAAAATGTAATTAAGATGTGATTCAATTATGTTTTTGTTTTAAAAACATTTATTGGTGGGTAAATACAATTTTATTTTTTTCACTGTCAAAAATAAAATGAACGTGATGTAGATTAATTTCACTCTTACGTCATCCAAGCAAAAATATGTCCATGCACACACAATTTACAAGAAAAGTGTGCTAATAAAATACAGCTCTTATTATTAATAAATAAAACTACCATAAGGTAAAATGCCATCTTTACCGGATTTATAATTTGAGTACATAAATATTTAAAAGATCCCCTTAATTTTTTAAATTAATATTTGCTTTGCATTTGCTCAAGGAAACTATTCAAATGACTCACATTTCTTTTGAAATCCTGATATGCACTTACATATATTATTTAAATACTCATGTTCCTGAGTTATATCTAGATATTTTTAAATGGCAAAAATTAAAACTATTTTTAGCAACCTGAAAAAACAGACCAGGAAGTAACAGACATTTTAAAAACTCTTAGTGACATCTTCTGATATATAGTATAATAAGAATAGATGACATCAGTGACATCTCACTACATGCTAAACACTATTCTAGGGGTTTTATGTCGATTAGCCATTTAATACCAAAGCAATCACAGTAACCTTAGGAGGAAATTATTGCCTATTATTGACCTTTTTTGTGGATGACAGTTGCCCTTGAATCTTCTCTTTCTTTTACGTACTTTATCCAATCTGCGAGCAAATCCTATTGGCTCTATTTTCAACATGCATCACAGAATCTGACCATTTCCCATTCAACTTCACTGCAACTATCCTTGTCTAAGCCATCAACATCTCTTGCCTGGATTATTATCCCAAAAGATTCCTAATTTCCCTGCATCTGTTTGTGGCTCATTGCAATCTTTTCTCAATATAGCAACCAGAGCGAACCTTCTAAAATATAGTAGTTAGATCATCACCTTGTGCCTCTGTTCCTAACCCTACAACGGATTCCTGTATTACCCAGAGAAAAGCCAAAGTCATTACAATGGCCTACAAGGCCACATTTCAGTGATTTTCCAACTTGGCTGCATATTAGACTCAGCTGGGGGAACTTTTGAGAAATATTGTACCTGCTATATAGACCATAGCCTCTATTATCTCCACTCTTTTATTGGGGGAGTTTAGTGTTGGTGTAGAGCCTGTTCTTCATGGCCCAGCATTTTAATGAATCAGCTACTCTTCTTTTTAACTTCAGGAATTATTCCAAATATTCACCTCACATGGAGGTTTGTCCTGAAGTTTCCACATAAACTCTACTTCTACTTTGTGTAGAAATGTAACAGCATCAGATATCATTTCCTTCAATTCATGCTTGTTCCTCACAAACTTATGTAGATCCACAACACACAGTCCCTCTGGTCTTGGAAGATGTGGAGGCTTCTTCTGTCCAAAGTCAATCCTCCACTAGGGTCCTTGATTTTATACCTTTCAATCACCTGAGATATTTTTGTTTATCAATTTATTTTCCTTAATTCCTCTTCTTTGTCTCCTTCATTGCATACATTGTCTAAATTTTCTTCTTTTTAAATCCCCTTGATTTTACGATGCAATAGTTATGAACATTAACACAACTAATAACAGACCAACAAAATATATGAAGCAAAAACTGACAGAATTGAAGGGAGAAATAGACAGTTCTGCAATAATAGTTGGCGAATATAAAATCCCACTCTCAAAAATGGATGGAATAACTACAGAGAAGATAAGTAAAAAATAACAGAGGACTTGAACAACACAATAAACCAATTAGGTTTAACAGACATGCACAGTCTATGTGACAAGAACAGAATGCACATTTCCCCAATTCTGTATAAAAGCCCTGGACTTGATGGATTCATTGGTGAAGTCTACCAAACATTTAAAGAAGAAACAATAATCCTTCTGAAACTTTTCCAAAAAATTAAAGAGAAGGAATACTTTGATTCATTTCATGAGCTTGGCATTGCTCTGATACTAAACCTAGACAAAGACACTGCAACCAAAGGAAACTATAGACCAATATCTCTTATAAATATTGATGAAAAAATCCTCAACCAAATACGAGCAAACTGAATTCAGCAGCATATTAAAAGGATTATACACCATGACCAAATGGAATTTATTTATGGACTGCAAGGACGGTTCAAAAATTAGAATTGATCAATGTAACACACCACATTAACAGAATGAATGGAAAAACAAAACACTTGATCATCTTGACTGATACAGAAAATGCATTTGAAAAAATTCAACACCCTTTCATGATACAAACACTCAACTAACTAGGACTAGAAAAAAAACTACTTTGATATAATAAAAGCTATATATAGAAAACTCACAGTGAATGTCATTTTCAACAGTGAAAGAGTAAAAACTTTTTCTCTAAGATCAGGAACAAGGCAAAGATGCCACTTTCACCATTTCTATTCAACATAATACTGGAAGTTCTAGCCAGAGCAATTAGGCAAGAAAAAAGAAAGAAAAGGCATCCAATCTGGAAAGGAAAAAGTAAAATTATCCCTGTCCACAGATGATATTATGTGTAGCAAACTCTAAAAAATTCACACATGAAAAAAAATGTTAGAACTAATAAATGAATTCAGCAAAGTAGCTGGATACAAAGTCAACGACAAAACAAGTTGTATTTCTGTACAGTAACAATGAACAATCTAAAACAGTAATTAAGAAAACAGTTACATTTTTAATAGCCTCAGAAGGTAACCAAAGAGGTGAAAGACTAGTATAATAAAAACTACAAAGCATAACTGAAAGAAATTAAAGAAGATATAAAGAAATGAAAAGATATCTATATTCATAAGCTGGAAGACTTAACATTGCTATGACATCAATACTACACAAAGAGGTCTACAAATTCAATATAATCTCTATCAAAATTCCAACAAAATTTTCTTTTTGCAGAAATAGAAAAATCCACCTTAGAATTCACATGTTATTTCAAGGGACCTTAAATAGCAATATTAATAAAGAAGAACAAAGCTGGAGGACTCAAACCTCCTGATTTCAAAACTTAGCATAAAGGTACCAGTGTGGTACTGGCATAAAGATAGACATATTGATGAATGCAATAGATTAGAGGACCCAGAAATAAACTTTTGCATGTATGGTTGCTATGGTTTGAATGCATGTGTCCCTTCAAAATTCACAGGTTGGAATCTAATGTGATAGTATTAGGAGGTGGGGACTTTGGGAGGTGATTAAGTCATGAGCCCTCCTCTGCTTCTCAGGTTGAAGGGAATGCCCTACTCCCTTTCTGCTCTTCTCATCTTCCGCCATATGAGGATACAGCTTTTGTCCTTTTCACCATGTGAGGATGCAGCAAGAAAATGGCATTTTGGAAGCAGAGAGTATGTCTTTAGCAGATACTATACTGAATAGATACTTCTACCCTTGATCTTGGACTTCTCAGCCTCTAGAACTGTGAGAAATATATTTCTATTATTTATAAATTACTCAGTCTGTGGTATTTTGTTAAAGCAGCAGGAAAGGACTAAGACACTGGTCAAGTGATTTTTGATAAGGGTGCTAAGTCATTCAATTGGCAAAGGGCAGTCTTTTTAACAAATGGTACTAGGAAAGCTGGATGTCACCATGCAAAAGAATCTAACACCATATGCAAAAATTAACTCAAAATGGGTCAAAAACCTAAATTTCAGCCCTAAAACTATAATATAAAACTCTTAGAGGAAAACATAGAACAAAAGCTTCATGACATTTGAGTTGGCAATGACTTCTTAGATATGACAGCAGAGACACAGGCGACAAAAGAAAAAAATGACAAAATGGATCTCATAAAAATTAAAACCTTTTCTGCTTTAAAAGACACTATCAGCAAAGTAAAAAGGCAATTCAAAGAATGGAAGAAAATATTTGCAAATCATATATCTGCTAAGGCATTAAAATCCAGATTGTATAGAGAACTTCTAAAACTCAACCACAAAACATCAAGCAACCTTATTCATAAATAGTCAAAGGACTTGAATAGATAATTCTACAAAGCAGGTATACAAATGGACAATAAGCACGTGAAAATATGCTGAATGTCACTAATCATTAGGGAGCGGAAAGTTAAAACTTCAATAAGATACTCCCTCAAATTCATCAGGATGGCTACTATAAAAATAAACAAACACAAACAAACAAAAACACCAGAAAATAATGTGTTAGTGAGGATGCGGAGAATTTGAAACCCTTGTACTCTGTTGATGGTAAGGCAAAATGTTATAACCACTGAAAAACATTATGGTGGTTCTCCAAAGAGTTAAAAGTAGAATTACAATATGATCCAGGAATTTCACTTTTGGATATATACTCAACAAATTGAAAGCACGGTTTTGAAGACGTGCTTGTACACCCATGTTCATAGTAGTCAAAAGCTAAAACATGCATGTGTCCCAGGTATGAATGAATGAATGATTAAACAAACTGGGTCATATGCCTAAAATAGAATATTATTCAAACTTAAAAAGAAGGAGATACTGACATACACTTTGACATGACTAAACTTTGAGGATATTGATGCTAAGTGAAACAAGCCAATCATAAAATGACTAATACTGTATGATTCCACTTACATAAGGAACTTAGAGTTGTCAAAATCATAGAGACAGAAAGTAGAATGGTGGTGGCAGTTGCCAGGGGCTGGGGGAAGAGAGGAATGGGGAATTATTATTTAATGGGTATAGAGCTTCAGTTTTATAAGATGAAAAGATTTCTGGTGATGGATGGTAGTGATGGGTGTACAATAATATGAATGAACTTAATACCATTGAATTGTATATCTAAAAATGTTTAAGATAGTAAATTTTATGTATATTTTATCACAATAAAAATTGGAAAACCTTTTTTTTTTTTTTTTTTTTTTTTTTTGTCTACTAGCAACTGATTTATCTCTTGCTTTGACATCTCACCTACTTTTTCCCAAAGAAATCATCTCCACCTACTACTTCCTGTCAGTCTTTCATTTTCATTCTTGCCCTCTGCAATCTGGCATCTGCTGGACCAACCAGTTAAAAGTGTTCTTGTTGAGATCACTGAGGACTTCTTACATGCTAAATTCCATACATGCTACCCAGGCTCTGCCTTTCAGAATTTCTCTGCCTTTCAGAATTTCTTTGCTGCACTTAACACAATGGCTTATTTGCTTCTGCCTGAAATGCTCTATTTCCTTGGGTTTTGGGACTCCACGTTCTTCCCTCCCTTCTTGTTCCATTTTGACCTCTTGTGCTTAGTTACCTTTGGAGACTCCACCCACACTGCCCCTCAGGTTGGTATGGCCCAGAGTTCTAACCTTTTCTAACTTTTTTTCTTCCTGGAAAAGTTCTTCCTAGGAAATATCATGGTTTGGGTTTAGTAACTGCCTTTATGCTACCAACTCCCAGATCTTTTACTTTAGTCAAGACTTTCCCAGTGAGATTCAGACTTATATTGCCAATTTTTGTCTGGACGTTTTCATTGGTTGTTCCACGGACATCTCAAATTTCTGTGGCACATGACCAAAGTGAAACTCGTCATTTCCTCCCAACTACCAGTCTATCCTGTTCCTCCTTTGTATCTTTATTTTACCTGGTAGCACCACCTTTTACTCTTCTTGCTCCCAAACATCCTTCCCTGACCATATTTTGAGCTATGATTTCCCTACTCAATTCAGTGCTACTTGCTTTTTGTCTCTGTTAATTTCTCTTAGATTTTTGGTTTAAGAATGACACCTCTTCTTGTTTGCCCATATAATTTTGGTTTGTAAAAAATTTAAGTACATTTTCTCTCATGACAAAGGGTTTGAGGTGTGAGTAGAAGGCTGCGGTGTGAACACAGTACACCATCTTTAACCGAAGTCAGTGGTATTATATTTTGCTGTAACCGAATTTTGTAATATGATAAACAAATTCACATTCAACAAATGTTACAAAATAAAGGAATAATTTTTTTTGGTTGACATAGGGTAACATCTCAAAGTTTTAAAGTATTTTATCACTATTTTTATTTGGATTGCTAGTTAATATTGTTATAAAAATGGAGGTCCTAAGATTTAGAGGCAGGTAGTTTCTAGGTAAGTACCAAAAAGCATGTTTATGAAATCCATAGGTGTAGTTGTAGAAAGACTGTATAGAGATGATGGTCAAGGTTATACTTAACTCACACTAATGTATTTCCTTGGAAAAGCTGAAAAATCTGCATGTTGGTGATGTTGTGCCTTCTGGGCAGGATGGCTGATGATTTGATTGCTAAATCAGAATGTATTTAACTTGAAAATTAAAAACACTCACATAATGGTGCACACGCCCCTCCTCTACACACATGTACGTGCACACGCACGTACACAAGACTACACACTTTCCCACTGCCATATCTATCTGGAAGAAAGCCCATAAGGATCCCCCAAAATGTGATTTACAAATCTGGTACAATATCGCAGCCAGCAAGCCACCAGCACACTAGATTGTAATCTTGTACTTAGTTGTGCTACCACTCCTTCACAATAAAATAGCAAATTGAAATGCTTTTCAAATGGTGTGGGAGAGCAAAGAGAAATCTTTTCCGCCTCCAGTAAACACACAATGCTATTAATGATCCATGGATGACTCCTCTACTACACAGTGCATTTAGCCACTTCTTTTTTCCTGTGCTTACAGAAGCTTTGATTATCAAATTATAAAGCAACAGTTTGAAAATGACTTTGCTTTTGAGAATATATGGACTATATATATTTATATATTTTATTTCTGCTTGCCATGGAGA
>RJWJ010048047.1:0-10740 GCA_004363605.1 Indri indri | reverse complement strand
ACCTCATCAAAATGGCCTTTATTGTCCATATTTCTATCCACATTCTGGTCATGACCACTTAACCAATGTCTAAGAAATTCCAGACTTTCCCTCATTGTCTCATCTTCTGAACTCTCACCAGAATCTTCCTTAATGCTCTCTTTGTGGCAATACAGGCTCTTTGTAGCCTGCTCCTCCAAATTCTTCCAGCCACACCCATTACTCAGTTCCAAAGCTGCTTCCGCATTTTCAGGCATTTGTATAGAAACACTCCACTCCTCAATACCAATTTTCTGTTTTAATCCATTTTGTGTTGCTATAGCGAAAGACCTGAGGCTGGGTAATTCATAAAGAAGGAAATTTATTTTGGCTTACAGTTCTGGAGTCTGGGAAGTCCAAGATCAGGCAGCCACACCTGGTGAGGGTCTCATGCTGCTTCATAGCATGCTGGAAAAGTGGAAGGATAAATGAGTATGTGCAAAGGGAGCAAAACAGGACAAGCAGCCTCACTTTATAATAGCCCGATCTCACAAGAATTAATCCATTCCAGTCTTTTGAGAAAGATGTTAATCCACTTTAAAGACCTAATCACCTGCCAAAGGCACTACTTCCCAACACCACCGCGTTGGCATTTAAATGTCAGTATGAGTTTTGGCAGGGGCAAACCACATCTAAGCCATAGCAACATCCCAAGTGTCTAACCTAAGCCTAGTAAATATGACTTGTACTTCTTTTTTGGGGGGAAGATATTCATGAAAACACTGTAAAAAATTCTCCATACACAGGCTGCAATTGCTCCTCTTTCTTCATCTCCATGGGACATTCATCTCAAAAGAGAATATAAGGACATTATCTATAGAGCTTCCCAGGCAGACACATCTGAGTTCAAATATCACAGTGGCACTTCCTAGCTGTGTCACCTCAGACGGATACTGACACACAGTAGGTATTAATAAATGGTTATTATTATTGAATCAAAGTAAATCTGGCATTTTCTTGATTTCCTTATTTTCCAGGTATAACTTATAACACAGGTATATTTACCTCCAAATTGCTGGCCCCAGGGTCACTTTCTTAGAGAGACCCCCTCTGGCCTTCTTACCATCAGCAGAGTGGATCTCCTTACAGCATCTTTATTCTTTTCTTCATGGCAACTTGTAATTCTCTGTTTGCCCTCTTGTTTGATCTGCATCTCCTCTTCTGACTCCTGAAGACAGAGGCCCCATCTGTATACTTAGATCCTAACACAGTGTCTGTCTGGCAAAAAGGTAGATGCTTGACAAATATGTGTTTGAATTGAGTGAATAGCAATCAAAAGATTGAGGTTCTAGCCCTGACCTTACTAGGCTTGTAGTCCTGTGACCATGTTTTCCTACTGCTATAAAGAACCAGTTTGTAAAAGATGATGTCAGAAATGCCCCAGCTCCTATTTTATAGAACTAAGTGGGTAACAGCAGCAATGATCACTTTCCACCTGTCTATGTTTCTCCACATTTTCAGAACACTTTCAAATCCTAGGTGATGTGCTCTTGATACCTTCCCTATGGCCCAACCCTGCCCAAGGTAGTGATGATGAGGGGGGTGTCAGGGACCTATTGAGAAGTTTCTAGAGATAGCAGCCTGCTGGCTGCACTGACCTGCACTGCTGAGGGCTCAAGGGAGACCAGGAAGAGCCCCTTCCACCCGGCACTGGAGTCCCTGCCAGCAAAATGCAGAACAACACAAAAAAACAAATAAATCACATTTGTTCACTTAACTACGATGGTCATTCCTTCATGTGTGTGTTTCCTGTTGAGAGAAATGCAGGAAAACATAATGATAAAAGAACAGGATCTGGAATCATACATGCTAAATTCATTAATATCTTCATTTTTCCTGTGGCACTTTATTAGGTAGAGCCTGCTTTGTACCTGACGCCGGACTGTGTGCTGGAGAGTTGAAGATGCACCCTTAGTCCTTTTGGCTTCTCTGAGCCCCCATTTCCTCCTCTGAAAAAGGGCAATGAATAATAATGCCTAGTGGGAGGAAAGCCCTGAGCAGATACTCAGGAGCAATGGAGCAGATACTCAATGAGAATTTCTATAGGTATCTTCCACCCACAAAAGCCCGGTTTCAGAGAGTTCTCCTCATGCCTTCCTTCCTCGTTCTCTACTTAGGTTTTGTTTCCCACCCGAGGGTCCCTCCCAGCCATTGCTTTCCTTTCTCCTCTCTGCCTGTGCTCCTCTGGGTGCCTTTCGTTCTCTGTCTCCTGTCCGGGCTCCCTCCTTCCCACCTTGCCTTCTTCCCGCCAGCTTCCCTCCCACTACGCTCTACCGGGAGCCCACAGCCTCTGAGCATCCCAGCGGTCTTGGGGCCAGGCTGCTGGCATGTACCAGGCAGGTTTGTCCATCAGGAGGGCAGCCTGCTAAGTGGAGGTCACAGCACAATTCTATCTTGGAAGCTTCAGGTGAGCAGAGCTCTCGGCAACCAATGCAGAGGAAAGGGAGGGCTGGCGACTCCTGCCTCGGTGCCTGAGGTGGTCTGGCAGACATCTCAGGGAGAAGACAGCCCTGTGCCAAGCAGCCCTGGCAAAGCGTGAGCCTTAGAAATGGGATCCTTCTTATAAACAGCAAAAGATGGTTGCAGGAGGTGTGGTTGGGAGGAGAGCAAAGGGGAAAAAGTATTGCAGGAGGGAGAGGAGACAAAGAGGGAGCCTGGGAGATGCTGAGAGGAGTGTGTGTGTTCAGTCCCCCAAAACTTGGCAAGCAGACAGATAGGACTGGGAACAGGACGGCGGCCTGTGGTTCTTTACCTAAGCAAAGGAAGATTAGGTTGAAGTTTCTTACCTGTGAAAATCCAGGAGAGGGACATGGCTTTTCTTACCCAACTTGAGAATAGGGTACGAGGCTGGAAGGCAAACCCTCAGAGGGTCTTTTTCTCATGTCATGCTATTTAGGAAGTCACAGTTCAATTCACTTAGGCAGATAATGTTTGAAAATCTGCTGGAACCTAGAGAGATGGAAACGAGACCTCACCTCTTGGTGGTGACAGAGCAGGGGTCCTGATGGGCCTTCCAGGGTGCTTCAGATACAGGGTGCTTGTGGGGCATGTGGTGATGACCTGGTATGGTCAGCAAAAGCCTCCTGACACAAGTAGATTTGAGCCACCGCTTGGAGGAGGAGTTGGAATGAGACAGATGAAGAGTGTGAAGAAGATGATTGAGATAAAGGGAAGAAGGCCTGTGAGGACCCGGGGAAGAGAGGTCAGGTGGGAGTTCCCAGAGCTGCAAGACCATCAGTGAGAGGAGAAAGGGGAGGTGAGAAAGATGGGTCAGTCTCCTGGGCCTTGAAAGGAGCTAGAGCTGTACCCTGTAGGCAGTGGAAGCCACTGCAGGGTTTTGAGCATGCTGAGGTCTACGTGAACATGCCTTTGCCCAGTTCTCCCAGGCTGCAGTGAACGTGGGGCATTGGGAGGGTGTGCAGACAAGAGGCTGTTGTAGTTGTCCACATGGAAACTTACACTAGCATGGAGATGCGATGAAGCAGATGAATAATTCAGATGTATACTTCACATGGGAGTCAGTGCTGCCTTCCTGGCTTAAGGCGGCAAAGGAGGGGCACACGCCTCGCAGGGTGCCAGAGCACCTCCTGGGGCTGACATCCCCTGGGTAGTGCTGGCACACAGTGGAAGTTTGCCTGTAAGTCCCCCTGGACTGTATTTTCAGGGACATAGCTGTCCTAACGGAAAGGCCCATGGTGGTGGTATCTAACGCCGAGCAAGGTGTGCAGCCTCAGTCTCTGTTTTCAAATTCCAGTGGAGTTAATGATATCTTGTAGCCGGGGCTGATGTGGACTATTAATTAAATGAAGCCACATCTGCCTGCCACTGAATACAGCTGGTGCCTAATAAATGCAAGCTCCTCATCCCCAACATTCTCTTCCCACTCTGAGCTGAACAACCACTTGGATGCTTGGTTCATTCTGGTCTTCCTGGGGTCCAGGCTTTTCCAAAAAATGAAAGAATTGCATCACTTCTTTCTCCTGTGTTCTAAATCGTATGACACTTAACCCTGGGACCACAAGCCCCAGCATAGCTGTCTGTGCTCATATCCTACTTGTGTTCCCTGCCAACCACGTGGCAAACACAACTGCACCACAAAGAAGAAAAAAGGATTGAAATCACATTTGTCCTTGAAGGTGATTACCTCATTTCCACCTTTGGATTTTGCACCAGCTGTTCCTTCTGTCAGAAACACACTTCCTGCAGATCTTCTCATGGCTGGCTCCTTGGTCCCTCACCTCTTTAAAAGATCTTGGACCACCCAAGTTAAAGTAGCCCACCCCCCTCAATCAAAACTCCCTGAGATATCTTCTTCATAGAATTTTTTCTCTCTGAAATTATCTCGAGTATTTGCTCATTGTTCTTTGCTTGTCTTTCCCCCTCTAAAGCGTAAGTTCCATCTGACCAGAGACTTGGTTTTTCTTATTCACCTATTGTGTCTCCAGCACCTAGAACTGGGTCTGATATATGTGGCGTGTTCAGTAAATTATGTTGAATAAACACATGAATGTTTATCAATGCTCTTCTCCTAATAGTTAATTCCTTATGGAATTTGTCAAAGCTTCTCAGATCCATGATCTCCCTTGAGCCTCATAACTATTATATATGTATACATATGTATATGTGTGTATATGTATGCATGTATATGCCTGCAAGTATATATGTGTATATACACATACAACCATACATGTATATGTGTGTTTACATGTGCGTGCATATATGTACACATATACAATCATATGTATATGTGTCTATGTATATGTTTATATGTATCATCATCAACAGAGCAGGTAAGAGCATCTCCACTTTGCAGCTGTGGAAACTGGGCTCAGATAGCAGGGTCCCATGTCCTCCCATTTTTGGAAAAGAAGTAAAGACAGAAAATCAGCAAATGGTCCTGTGGCCTCTTATAGAAAAATGCAAACCTGCAGACTGGCACCTACAGTGCTGTGGCCAGAGCTCATGTTGACTGGAAATGACCAAGGGCTGAGAAGAGCCTGGGCGACCCACCTCCTCATCTGTAAAATCACATTCCTGATGACTGTCCAGAATGCTGTGAGGGACAATGAGGTCGTGGTCATGACATTGATGTCATGAGAATGGTACTTGTCTTTCATCCTAATTGAAATTGCCAGTCACGGGTCCTATTTCAGATTCTGCACCTCTCTTATCTATCTCCCCAGGGCTTGGGGAAGTGCAGAAATACTGAAGGCAAATGCCGATGCCCCAGTGTGATCCTGGGAAGCCGATCTCCCAGAGCAGCAATTCTTATCTATTGTCTGTGCAATGATCCTTTTGCAGCTCAGCCTATGGAATTCTCAGAAAAGTGGTTTTAAATGCCTAAAACAAAATTTATAGGATTACAAAGAAAGCTAGTTATATTGAAATACAGTTACAAATTTTTTAAAATGTGAAATAGTAATATGTGTGCATCTTTATTAACACATTAAATAGCAAGACCCAGCAATGGGCCTAATGACTACCATAATTGCAAAGTAGCGAGGAGTGTAAATGTTATTTCAGGATATCTGCTACAATTATGATGTGGTATTAAAATATCTGTGATTTCTTTTGGTGACAAAGTCCTGGGCACTATTAATACTACTGTGGTCTGCCTACATTCATAACTAGAGGAAATGTTAAAGTTCAATCAGAGCAGTGATCAACAAATTATTTCTGTATGTATAGGGGAAGAAAACAATTTTTCCTCCTACCGTATTCTCAACACTCAAGATTTCTGTGACCAGATGTGTGTTTTCTTTCTATACTGATCAATTTTCTGACACTAGCTGGGTGTCCTACAATTTAACTCAATTCTGACACTGTCTACTTGGAGATAGCATCAGATCCTTCAGGTTAAGGGCTCAGTCCCACAAGACTGCCCCCCTGCCAACTCCAGACGCCAGGCTACCCAAAACTTCGTCTAATTTGGCTACAGATCAGAGGTTCCCACAACCCCCTGTGTTTAATAATTTGCTGCAAGGACTCACAAAACTCAGGAAAATCATTTGCTTACTATTGCCAATGTATTACAAAGGATATTTTAAAGGATACAAATGAATAGTCAGATGAAGAGATACCTTGTACATAGGGAGAGGTTTGGAAGGATCCCAAGGGCAGGAGCTTCTGTCCCTGTGGAGCTGGGATGCGTTGCCCTCCCAGCACATGGATGTGTTCTTGGGCACCAGCCCAGAAGCTCTCTGAGCCCAGTAGTTCAGGATTTTTGAGAGAGGCTTCATCATGTGAGCATAACTGATTATTAATTCAGTCTCCAGCCTCTCTCCCCTTCCCAGGAGAAAGTTCCAAGCTCTAATCATGGCTTGGTCTTTCTGATGGCCAGCCCCCATCCAAGAACCCACGAGAGTCACCTCATTAGGGCAGAAGATGCATCTGTCACCCAGGAAATTCCAAGGGATTAGGAGCTCTGTATCAAAAAATGGGATCAAAGATCAAATATTAGAATAAAAGATGTTCTTGTCACCCCTATTGCTGATGAAATTATAAGGATTTTAGGAGCTCTGTGCCAGGAACCAGGAATGAAGACCATGCTGTATATTTCTTAGTGTAAATCACATCATCACACTGCGAATAGCTGGATAATAAATATTTCTGACTTTTCATATTTGTCGAACTTTGTCACAACTGCTCATTTCTGCTATTATAGCAAAAAACAGCCACAGACAAATAAACATATAGTCATAAACAAATGAGTATGGTTGTGTTCCAATAGAACAAGACACATTTAAAAAAAAAAAAAAAACAGGCAGTGGGAAGGGATTTTGCCCATGGGCTGTAGTTTATTGATGCCTGAATCAGAGGCCAGTGAAAATAAATAATTTTCTGCTATCCAAGTTCTTGAGTGGCCACACATCTGGGCACTGTGGCCCAGCCAAATTGATGCAGAAATTAACCATCATGAGGACCCTAGGTCTAGAGAGAGAATGCAACTGTCATAAGGGTCCATGGCCACCTAATGTGAGAGGTGTCACTAGAATTCAGGTGTTTGAACTCCAAGAATGTTGACCCTTGGGATTCCATATTTCCCCAAGGTGTGTTGTATTGTCAGTGTGTGAATGGTTATTCCTGCATTGTTCTGGTCTACGAGTCTGCAGGAACCTTCTGCAGGTCTAGTGAGATTCCTGTGGACATTCTGGAAATGCGTAGTTGCAGAGGAAAGCACGCCTGGCTGACAGGGTGGGATTGTGATCTGAGGGCCATAGAAAGAACCTCCAGCCTCACTCAGCTTGTCACCACCAGGCCCTCTCAGATGCAATTATAATGTTGGTGGTTAATTCCTGTGGGCTTCAGCTAACACAAAGAATGAGTGGGGAGCATGCTAGCTGAGTGAATGAGTTGATTGTAGGTGAGTTTGTGTTATGCTTGATACATGCTTATTAAGGAATAGCATAGATCCTTTATAGATCACCTACTGCCTGTCAGGTGCTATGCAATATGCTATGCTTTAATCAGTGGTCTTCAACCAGGGCTGCAAATAGAGTCAGCCGCAGAGCTTTAAAAACATTTGGAGCTTTGGTCCTCATGTCCATAGATTCTTGTTTAATTAGTGTGGAGTCAGAACCCAGATCGAACTGACTCTAAATCTCAGCACCATGATAGTGGCCATTGACATCTTAGCGTGAGTTGTTTAGCAGGCCTTGTTGTGATCCTCTGGTCTAGGGCTTCCCAACTGGGCTGTATGGTAAAATCACCTAGGTGCTTTTTCTTTGTTTTTTGGAGACAAAGTCTTGCTCTATCACCCAGACTGGAGTGCAGTGGCATGATTATAGCTCACTGCAGCCTCGAACTCTTGGGCCCCAACCTCCTGAGAAGCTGGGACAACAGGTGTGTGCCACCACGCTGGCTCATGTGTCCCATTCCACATACTTCAAAAAGACTGTCATGGGAAAGTTGAGAGTCGGTCCATGGGAAGCTGCTCTTTCAAACGTTAAGTACCAGGAATGTTGTGTCAACCTGGCACTGGTAGACATTTCCTTGAGGCCGATACTGATTATGTATGTATGTATGTATGTATGTATATGTATCTTGTTTCTTTCTTTTTCTTTTTTTCCTCTAGCCATGGGAAGCACAACACCAAGTACTAAGAATGACACTGGGATTTATGTCTCTACTTTTGCATATTAATTTCATCTTTGGTCTTACCAACCTGTGTGAAAGCAATTTATATGACATCTCTGAGTTGCAAATTTCTGCAGTAAAAATGAGGATTCCCTATTTACTCAGAGGCAATGTAGTGCCGTGGAAATCTCATGGTCTTTGGGGAGGACAGATGGATTTTGGTGTAATTCTGTTCTCTTGACTTGTTTGAATGCCAGCTCTGTGGTTGATTAAGTTCTTACCTGTCACAGAGGGATGGTACCACCTATCCTGCAGGGGCAAAGGTGAGGTACTTGTGGAATATCAAATGGAAAGCAGAGGAAGCAGAGGAGAGAGATAAGAAGGCAGAGACAGGGGTAACATTATAAGAAGCAAAACCCAAAAAAGCCAACCTTCGTCCACCCTGGTTTCCCAGGAGCAAGATTAGTCCAAAGCAAGCAGCCTGCAGGCTCTCTGCAAGGTACTTAACCCAGCCCAGCTCAAAGGAAGGGCTGGTGCGGGTTGAGGGTGGAGGGGGGGTTTCTGGGCCTGTCCTTTGGAGACCGTAGGCAGGGACTTTTCCAACTCCAGCATCTGTGAGTCTGCGAACTCATCCATCTGCTCATTTGGGCTCCTTCTTAGCAGGGCGTTCTTGCATGCGTTGACAAAAAAATATCTTTTGACATGTAGAAGGTTAGTAATTTTTAGATTTTGCGAAAAGACGCTCAAAAATCTGTCTCCCCAGCCGGTCTTCCCCTTCCCTCCTTCTCTGTGAGTTCTCCTGGGGATTGATTTGGCATCCTCTCAGTTCCTTCTCTGAGACTTTTTAGGATTTACTTTGCAAACTCAGATGTGGAGCCCCTCCACGTATCGGTGATGCTCAGTGTGATCTGTATCTATCCCAGGGCTGAGCAAACACTGATGATAACCTTGGCATGGCCAGATGTTGCAGGAAAAAGGAGACTGGGAGTGGAAAGTGGACTGGATCTGGCTCAAGAGTCCTGAGTCTGGATCTGCTACTTAAAAGCTGTGTGACTTTGGGCAAGTTGCTTGACATCTCCGAGTCCCAGTTTTCTTTGTTTTTGTTTTTCATTTGTGAAATGAGGCTGATGACATCTACCTCATAGGTTATAAACTTGGAATAGAAAACACAAAAGTTGTAAGCATGTTGTCTAGTGCATAAGTTTTAATAAATTTTTTTGTCCTTTTTAAAAAAAAATCATTGTTCGTTTATGTTTTTTTTTTTGTCATCTTCAAGCGAGTTCTACTGCATTTTTCATCAATCATAATTTTTATCTGTCATGGATGTGGTGAGTTCATTCTGTGCTAAGAAGCTGAAAAAGTTGAAGGATCACTTATTAATCTGCTCCAAGCACTATGTATACATTGTGACCTCTTGGTCTACAGCATTGCTTTGAGACAGGTGTTGTTTATCAGTGTTATTTGCATTGTACAGACCAGGACACAGACCCTCGAGAGAGCTGAGTAATTTCTCACATTTCCGCAGCTCTGAATGGTGGAGTGAGGACTCCACCTGGTTCTGTCTGGTTCTCCCTGAGGCACGTACTCTTCATAGCCTTGAGTCTTGGTATTGATGGCACTGACCACGGAGGGTTGTTTCTATGTTTTGAAATAATGCAGGTGTGGCCCCAGTGCAGCATAGGATAAAAATGCATGATGGAAGCGAGAGGAGATACATTTTGAGTCAATATAAGGAAATAGTTTTAAATGTCCATTGCTGCCTGGAACCAGAATGGGCTGCCTTGTTGGGGGGCGGGTAATGAGCTCCTTTCCATTGGCAGTCTGAGCAGGAAACAGTGGAGCCTGGAGGAGGGGCTGGGCAGGGCAAGGCAGGTGACAGCAGGCTCCCTGCTAAGCAAGAGAGTTTGCCACTGATGTTTCTGAGGTTCTGCTGAGAGCTCTGCACTCCTCTTTGCGCAGCCTTTGCTGCATTGCTTATGCCTCAGCTCCTCCATTTCCTTTCCTGTCAGACCCGTAAAGGGTGCCCACCTCCTGCAGTGGGTGTGAGCACTGAGCGAGACAATCCATGGAAAGTATCAAGGACCAGTTGTGACCTGTGGTGAGGGGACAATAAATGCAGCTGCTAGCGTTGTTTTTACTTCTTCAAATGAACTATAAAATAAAAATTGAGGTCTTTTATGGTGGGGCTTATTTGCCTAAAGAGCATTCCTAGAATCAAAGACCCGTTCTGTGATCCCCACCACTGGGGCAATTGTGCAGATCAGGTGAGGTCCTGGGTACAGGTACTTGGTGCAATGGTGGCACCCTAGTATGTATTCAATAAATCATAGCCAGTAGTAGCAGTATTTTCATTTTATTATTCAGATTCAGCAGGTAGTTCCAAAGGGGGGCTCCAGTGGTCCACAGTGAGAATGAGCACACATATAGAACATTCCACTGATTCTCAGAAAGATCCCTTGAGGCTTACGGTTGGCCTGTAGGGTGAGGCAAACGACCCTCAGAGCTTCTTCTAGCTCCTGGAGGCTGGGGTTTTGTCATTGTTGACAACAATGGAGAGACAGAGGGCTGGGTGGGGAAACCCACTGTGTGGGCACCTCCTTCAGTGTCATTCCATAGCTTGCTTTCCCCCCAAGGGATCATGCAATA
>RJWJ010048046.1:0-10747 GCA_004363605.1 Indri indri | reverse complement strand
GTGTCTATCTCAAATGCTCCTCCATAATCTCTCTTTCATCACATGGAGAAGCTCTAAAACAATAAAATACAGTGCAAAATGGAATCTGTCATGATACACTGACATGTTGAGTAAGAAAGTTCAGAAGGTAGAAGCATTTTAATTTGACATCAGGCACATCTGTTCTTATATCTTCTCCTGTACAATTCCTGCTGTTCCTTTGTGCCTTTTTTCATATAATTTAATTTAAATTCATTCAATTAGGTTACACCTAACAGCAGGATTAAAAACAGCAAATGATCTATTATTTAAGCATACAAAAGAAAGAGTGAATGAAAGAAGAAAGAAAGAGCAGTGCATAGCTAAACACACACACACACAGACACACACACACAGACACACACACACACACACACACACACACAGATTGTTTTGATGATCCCTTGGAAAATTTCTAAAATGTCATGCTCTACTGACCAATATTGAGTTTAATTTGATTATTCCTCTTCTTTAACAGACTTGGGGAGTAAGTGACCTTTTCTAACACATGGCATTATTTATGTAGGTCAAGAACATACATTCTAATATGGAATTTATGTGATTCAGGCAAAGAACAGAGCCTCACTCAAGTCGTGTGCCATGGGGTTTTTTGTCAGAACACATGAGTAGAAATCGAGAAAAAGCTGAACCATCTGGGCAAGGAATCTTGAGAATCCTGGAAGAGCTGAGCACCCCAGGACAGAAACTGAAAATCTTCCTTACCTTTCATTCTCTTTTGAATAACTCGCAGTTTTGCATAGCAGGCATTGGCAATGTTAACCACTTTTCATTTGCCAGCGTTAGTCTTCTGTGTGTCAACTGATAAATGAATCCTTTTTCTTCCCTCCTTCCCTTCCTTATTCATTTCCTTTCTTTCCTCGTTATTTCCTTCCTTGGTTCTGCTACATAGAGGCTGTGCAAATTGGAGTAAGATATTTAACACTTCTATGCCTTAGCTTCCTCTGTAACTGGAATAATAATATTAATAATAATAATAATAGTATATCCTCTAGAGTTGTGATGATTAAATGATTTAATATATCTATAATACTCAGAATATTGCCTATAATTACAAAAGCTTAAAAATATCATTTATTATTATTGGATATTTTTCTTCCTTTTTTGTTTTCCTTTCCTGAGAGGTACATAAATCTATTCTTGTAAAAGCATTAAGTGAAGTCTGGGCATGGTGGCTCATGCCAGTAATCCTAGCACTTTGGGAGGCTAAGGCAAGAGGATCGCTTGAGGCCAGGACTTTGAGACCAGCCTGAGCAACATAGAGAGAACCCCATCTCTACAAAAAATAGAAAAATTAGCTGGGGGTGGTGGCACACACCTATAGTGCCAGCTACTTGGGAGGCTGAGGCCTCCCAGGATTGTTGCAGTGAGCTATGATGATGCCACTCCCCTGATGCCTGGGCAACAGAGCGAGATCTTATCTCAAAAACAAACAAACAACATAAAACTATTAAGTGAATATAGAAGTGTGTAGAGTAAAATGTCAAAGTTCTTTTTCTTTGCTTACCACAGACATTCCCTTGGCAGAGATAACAATTTGATGTGTATAATTTTCATTGTTTGTCTAGATATTTGGATGCTTTTTTCTATCAAACACACACACACACACACACACACACACACACACACACACACCCCTGTATATAAATACACATACACATGCATTCTTAACATAAACATTAGTATTTTTTTGTCAACACCAATATGTCTTAAATATCTTTCTATGTTAGAATACACAGTTCCGTCACATACTTTTATATAATCAATTTATTAATCAAACACATATTTATTCATTACAAGACAAAATTCTAGGCACTGGGGATTTGGTAATAACCAATAGATAAATTCCTTGTCCAAAGAAGTTTTGGTTTTAATGAAGGAAATGGATAATAAAAAAAAATACACAGCTCAGTATTTAATATAGTGTGAAGAGGTGGTAAATTCTATGCAGACAAATGAAGAAGGATAAAATGTAGAAAAGGTTGAGGTCAGGATGGTCAGTTAAGTTCTCCGTGAGAGTAACATTTAAGCCGAGGTACTGAAGATAATGAACCAGCCATGAGAATGGCTGGAGAAAGAGTAAAACAAGCAGAACAATAAGCAGGTGCGCATTCTGGTGACTTTTGAAACAAGGTGAGTAATGGGGAGAGAGAAAGGATATGAGTTCAGAGAGGCAGGGATCAGATTACGCGGGACTGTGGTTCCTAGCAAATATGTTGGATTTGATTTTAACTTTATTGAATCCCTTCCTCTTTTTTTAAGGTATAGGTATAACATAGCTTACTCAACCCTTCTTTTCTAAGGATGTAAATGTTTCAAATGTTTCTCTTAGCAATGTAACAATGAAAATCCCGGTCTCATCATTGCGTACCTTTAAATATTTCTGCAAGTTGTATTCCTGGAGTAGACTGAGTCAGAAGGTGATAAGCACAATGTAAATGTTGATAGATGTTGTCAAATTGCCTTATTAATTTTATATTCCCACCCATGGAGTGTCAAAGTGGCCATTTCCCTTTATTCTTTGCAGTACCAGATATTGTCACTCTTCTTATTTTCAACAATCCAATGGGGGCGGAAATCATCTCACTTCTTTTTAAGCTTTCATTTCCACTATCAATAAAGTGGAAAATGATTTCAAAAGTTTAGTAACTATTTTGTTTTTTTTTTTTTCTCTTGTTGCTAGCCTATGATCACATTTTCATTCCAGGTCATGCTCTGGCCAGGTTTTGGATTGGCCGCCTTTGAGTCAAGTATTCATCCTCAGTACAATAGCTGTGCCTGGAAGATTGGGGTTATATATTACAAAATATAGCTCTTTAAGGCTGCTCCTCAACACAGGCTATAAGTAACACATGATAACCTATAAACTCTCTGGGCAAAGCAATCACCCTGACTAATGCCCAGTACAATTTGATGGTGAGTGAAATTAGAAATGTAACACATTATTTATTGAGCACACACTAAAAGCAAAGCTCTACTTTAGATGCTATAAGGGACATAAAGTTACACAAGATGGTGTCCCTATCTTCAAGATACTTATAATCTCATAGGGAGAGGCACATACCAACTAATTATAATTCAGAATAGGATGTAAATTTCCCAAGAATGACACAAATCAAATGATAAAGCAATTCTAAGAGAAAGAGAAATCACACTCAACTGGTAACTCTGCTAAGGTTTAGTGGTAGTGAGTGTATTTGCCTTCGAAATTGAATAGGTGTGCGAAAACAATATAGCCACTTTAAAAAAAGTTTATGCTAACGCATGATATAAAAAAGTACAAAGACAAAAGTAAAAATTATCTAGAGTCCCTCCCACTGAGAGAAAATTGAAAATCACTTTTCTTTTGGCTATGACAATATTTTTGAGAAGGTCTTGCCAGATATGTGTGTGTGTATATATGTGTGTGTTTGTATGAACATATGTCAAGTTTTACATAAATTGGAGCTTTTTTGGGCAGTGATCTTGTCAGTGTTTGGTTCATTGGCCAATGCCGGTACTCAGTAAATATTTTTTGAATGAAAGAATGTTTTATAATTTGATCTTTCTATGTTAATAAAGATATATCTAGCTAGTCATGTTTATTGGCTGCATAGTGTCTCATTACTTGTATAATTTACTTAACCAGGCTCCTATGGATAAACTTTTAGGTATATTTTCAGTTCTGATTTATTTTTAAAAAGCATTGATAAAAAACAATCTCAGGCTAAGATTTATTTTATATTTGTGTAACTATCTCCCTGAAGGGGTGGGGAACCTGCAGCCTTGGGGCCATATGTGGCCTTCTGGATCTTTGAGTGCAACCTTTTGACTGAATCCAAATTTCACACAACAAACCTTTTTAATTTTAATTTTAAAAATTTGAAATATGGAATGGGTAGAGCATATTTTAGTGGATTATGATGCATACAGCCAAACTGTGCTTCTGAATGGAAATGTGATTAAATTCTTACCAGCAGGACATGGTATTATATGATTCCACATACTGGCCAAAACCAGGTTTTTATTTTTTGGTGTAGATAGAAGTGAGAAATTCTAGTTGTCATTTAGTGTGTGTTGGGTGGGGGAGAGAGATTGGGACTAGGTATATTTTTTACAAACATCATTTGAGATTAAGTTTATTTGGTGTTGTTTAAAGGACCAGAATTCCTTAATTTTTTTGTTTCAAGTATTTGTCAAATTTGTTTCACTGATTTTTATTCCTGGACTCCATAGGCTGGTCAATAGTATTCAAATAAGAGTCAGAACTTTCCGATGCATAGTGAATCTTCTTGTATTGCATGATGAACAGGGATTGGAATCTGAATTCTTTTTTTCTCTGTGTTAAAACCGTGAGGCTATGCTGAATTATATAGCTTCTTAGTAAGCTACTAAACTACATAAGAAGTTTAGCCATTTACTACTGTGTACCTGTGATCATGAATCAATTTTTGGTTATTTCAGAAGAATTTTCTGTGTATGGTTGTGCAAGCTACTAAGCTATTGTCTCTCCGCTCTAACCATCTTTCTGTGATTGCCTTGTGGTGCTGAAGCTGGAACTCTGCAGACTTTATTTTTGCTTTGTCACCTGACTTCTCCTTAGGCTCTGCCAGTAGGGGGCACAAGAGGGAGACTGCAAGCTTGCAGGAGAAAGAAGGGATCTACTTCTTCCTGTTCACTCCTTGTTGCCTTCCTGTCTGCTTGCAGCTCCTGTGAGCATCACCTTGACAATAATTTTTCACCACGGCTGCAGCAGTTCCTTCTTATGTAGCAGCAGCTGAGTTCAGTTAGCAGTTTTTTAATGATTGTGAAAAAAGTTTGTCACCCTTATAACCACCAGCATTGACAACAGTATCCTGTCCTCTCAGACTCTTGGGGCCTCTCTTCCGAGCTTAGAGATACCAGTATCCGTTGAGCATCTGAACCAGTATCCCCTCCTCAAAGCCCTGAGTTCCAGCTCTGCGGTACCTCACCTCTAAGTTTCTAAGTTTTGATAACTCCAACCATGTCCCTTTGTTTCTTTTTAACCATAAAGATGGTACCTGCTTCCTGCAGTGGCTGCCTCCATGATACATGTGTTCTCTTTTTATCTTTTCAGTTACCTAGTTCACAACTTTACACCTGGTTGACAATTTGTTATATTAAATTCTCCCTGTTCAATAACTGGTTATGTTTTCCATTTCCTTACCAGACCTTGACAGAGACAATGGTCATAGGAGAACAGTGGGAGTTTTGTACTGAGTATATGATGAAACCAAGTTTCATATTTTTAAAGAACAAATGTCATTAATTTACAGCCACCAAATATATATGTGACTCTCAAGAAGAGTTCCATGAGACAGAGAGAAGCAAGAGATGATGCCAATTAATAATGTTTGGTTCAATAAAATGTGCCTATAGAGCATTGCTTTCACCATGAAGAGACTCCAGATACCTATTTGTGTTTTTTTAATTTTTTCTCCAATGTCATAAAGTCACACATCCACAGCAGTAGCAAGATGGATTTTCATGATGTAATCTGGTTAATAATGGGTTGTTTGTAGAGCCACGGTGTTTCAGGGACCTGAGGTTATTCTGGAAGCTGCAATTACCCACAGAGAATAACTACAGAAATTCCTGTTTGGAGGTGTTTGGGGAAATTTCATGGAGGAGCGCCTTTGAAATGGCCATATGTAAACTGTGGTTGAGTGCAAGATTTCAGGATTTACAGCAGTGAGATAAAATCCCCATGTGCAGGCTGGGCACGGTGGCTCACGCCTATAATTCTAGCACTCTGGGAGGCCGAGGTGGGAGGATTTTTTGAGCTCAGGAGTTCGAAACCAGCCTGAGCAAGAGTGAGACCCCGTCTCTACTAAAAATAGAAAGAAATTAATCAGACAACTAAAAATATACAGAAAAAATTAGCCGGGCATGGTGGCGCATGCCTGTAGTCCCAGCTACTCGGGAGGCTGAGGCAGCAGGATCTCTTGAGCCCAGGAGTTTGAGGTTGCTGTGAACTAGGCTGACACCACGGCACTCACTCTAGCCGGGGCAAAAGAGTGAGACTCTGTCTCAAAAAAAAAAAAAAAAAAAAAAAATCCCCATGTACAGTGACTGTGGTCATTATAGAGTCTTCTCTTTTGATATTCATTTTCTAGAAAGTTATGATTTTAAAATTTCAAGTTTATCCGTTAAAGCTTAACTATGTTAAATAATATTAAGTGTTAAGCTCATAATGTTTCTGAAAATCAAAGTGGTTGGAGAACTCTTTCAAGCGTTCTAGTGGAACAAGCTCGTTGACCTATTTATAGGTGAAATTCCTTTTGTGCAATTAGCTCAAGGCTCTATCCACTCAACTGTAACCATCTAAAAGTTAGCCCTATCAGACTTCCTGAGTTATTGATCACTGTGAATGTAAATCCATCTGGTTTTGAAAAAAGGTCACTAAAACGTTTCAAATATATTTCTTCCGTTTTATAAAAGTAGACACAGTGTGACATCAAGTGCATTTATGTCTGTAGTAACCTTTTTGATACATTTTAATTTTCCATATAAACCAGGTTTATGGATTTTATATAGATAATCCTATCCATTGCAAATAATTGCAGTTTTCTTTTCTTCCCTGCCAATTATTTTACACTTGCTTTTTTAGGTCTAGTACCTCCAATGCAGTGTTGAATAGAAATGTTGAGAAGGAGTGTACTCATCTCACACCTGATTTTATGGAGAACAAACTTAAAGTTTCACTATTGAGCATGCTGTTTGCTGCAGTCTTTTGAAAAATCACCTATATACATATCAGAATTTAATGCAGGAAAATAAAATAACTCTAGATACTACAAGACAGGAGCAATTTAACAGGAACTTGAAAAGTTATTGGAAAGGGTAGAAAAGAGAATGAGGGAGGGGCTGATGCTGAAATTTTGTTTCTTGGTCACCTGCCACAGGTAGCATCAGAGGTCAGGTCAGTAAATTTGTTGTTACATCGCAGTTGCCTCACAGCACAAATCTTGTGCCAAAACAGGAGAGTAATGAATAATGAATGAACGAATACTGTAGGTGATTGTTTGTTCTGCCAAAGAAAGATGCCTCTGCTCTTATGTCAGTGAGGGCCTAGCAAAAACCACAGCAGTTATTGTAACACATATAATTTAATGCAAAGATTTTAAAGCTAAGTATAAAGTTGTTAACAAAAGGAAACTCAAAAGGAAAACAAAAAGCAAATGCTGAAAACCTAAGTTATAGAAGGCAGCAGTAACCACTCCTAGGTCAGGGTGAACAAAGGCAAGAGGTTGGAATTACTAAAATTTAGAAGCTTCAAGGAAGGGACTTGAGATGAAACTCTCAGGAGATGGAGTAGGTTGACTGGTGATTGCTTCCTCTGAGGAAGATGTAGTGAGGCTATTTCTGCAAGTTTTGCAAAATATTCCAACTGGATTCAACTTCTGCTGAGGAAGGGAAGTGCCTCAGCCAGGGTGAAGCAGCATTGCTAGAGTGACTGTGTAGGAAAGAGTTAACATAGCAGGCCTGATGTTACTCTTTGCAGGACTTGCTTATGGATCTGGTCCTTGACTGACATGTGAAAACTTGACTTTGGAATTTTCACCCTGTTACCAAATGGTAAGGCGGTTTCGTAGACCTTGGGCACTAAATCCTGTTTGCCTAGACTGTGCAAAGGGTATGATTTACGGTAAATACCTGCCTTGCTTCTGGGAGTCTAGAACTTCGGTAATTATGTCTGGTTGTGTAGGGAGAAAGTGCCAATGTGACCAGCCCCCAGTAAAAACCCTGGACTCTAAATTTCAAGTGGGTTATCCCTGGAAAAAACACAGCACATGTGTTGTGGCATTTTGTTGCTTGAACAAGGAATGTGTTCTATGCAATCTCTTCTAACACCCACCCAGAGGGGAGCATTTTGGAAGATTTTTCCTGGATTCTTCCAGACTTTGATGTCTTTTTCCTTTGATGATCTTGCTATAAAAATCATACAAACTCCTCTGCAAAACTTCCTGGATTCTGTTTCTAATTTTATGTTTTAGAATATTTTTTCCCTAATGTGGTTGAGGGAATGCATATTTAACTTAAATCTTACTCTTTCGTGATTAAGTCTCCTTGAAGGTTTTCTATTTCTTCTGTCATTTTCTATTAAGTGCATCTAATCTAAATTTTTCTTTAAATTTTCTTTATATTGAGATGCAATTCACCTTCAACAAAATTCACGAGTTTTAAGTGTGCCACTTGAATTTTGAAAAATATATACAGTAGTGCAAGTGCTGCAAAAATCATGATGTGGAACATTTCAATCTTCTCAACAAAATTCTTTTGTGCCCTATTGAAGTCAATTCCCTAACCTCCTCCCTCCCAATAATCACTAACCTGCTTTATGTCATTATACTTCGTCCTGTCTATAATTCCACATAAACCAAGTTATATAGTATGCAGCTTTTGGGGTCTGACTTCTTTTACTGTTTTTTAATGCATTCACCAGTTAATAGATATTTGGGGTATTTCTAGATTTGGCTATTATGAATATATTTATGTATTTGGCTATATATGAATATACTTACTATAAATACTTGTGTGAAAATAAGTATTATTATTTTCTCTTTTTGCTAAATATCTAGGAGTAGGAATACTGGGCCACATGGTAAGTTTTTGATTAGCTCTATCATAAAGAGTTAAACTCCTTTCCAAAGTGACTGTACGAGTTCACATTCCCACCAGCAATATATGAGCATTGGAGTTGCTTCAAATTCTCTCCAATACTTAGTATTGTTGGTCTTCTTAATTTTAGCCATTCGAATGCATATGTAATAGTAACTATTGTGGCTTTAATTTGTATTTCTCTTATGCTTTGTTTATTGGCATTCATATATCTTTTGTGAAGTATGTAATCAGACTGTAAAAGCAAAAATCGATAAGTTGGATTCCAACAAATTAACCTTTTGCTTTTCAAAAGATAAAATGAAGAAAAGTAGAAAGGGAAAAACAATTGTTAAACAAGTATCTGATAAAGTACTTGTGTCTAGACTACATAAAGACTTCATACATCTCAAGAAGAAGACAAAGAACCTGATAAAAAAGGGAGTCAGCGATTTGAACACATACTTTTGTGTTTTTTAATTTAATATGCATCTCATATGCAACATATACTTTATTCTATCTTCTTAAAAATCCAGTCTAACAATTTCTGCATTTTGATTGGCATGTTTAGTTCATTTGCATTTAATGTAATGAAAGATAGTGTTCTATTTAGATCTACCAGTTGACATTTGTTTTATTTTTGGTATATTTGTCTTATCATCTTTTCCTTTCTGTTTGTTTACTTTATTTTCCTTTTTCTGTTTTCCCTTGTGTTAATTAAATAATTTTAATATTCCATTTCAATTTCCCTCCTAGCTTCCTAAATATTTATCTTTGAGTTTTTTAAAGAAGTTATTCTAGGGATTACAGTATGTATCTGACATGTATTCCAATTGCTTACAGTTGATATTGAATTACTTCAGGTAAGTTATAGGAAACTCATAACAGAATATTTTTATTACCCTGAGTATAAATTTGTACTTTCTTGATTTTTCATTTTTTGTATGTAGATTAATTTTGGGTTAAAATCTGCATGTTATAGATGATGCATTGTAGTAATAATGCTCCCTCTGGTTTTCTGGCACATCAATAGTTTTGCCAAGAATTTTGACAGCCTATGCTCTGAATTTGGGTATCACGCCTTCCCACACATCATATAACTTCCTTCCCTTACTTGCTTCCTTACGTAAGCATCATGGAGTTTTATACCTGGAAAGTATCTTAGAGAGTGTGTAGTCATCTCATTTTATATTGGAAGCATCAGCAGTCTCGAAAAGTGAAATGAGTTGTCCAGGGTCACAGAGCCTGGCTTGGTTTTTCTTTTATTGTATGTGGATTAATTCTGCATTAAAATTTGGGTATTATAGATGATACATCATAGCAACTATAGAGTCATCACATTCTTTTGAATATTAGATTTTTGTTCTACTATTGTGTTAAGTTGCTTGGAATCAATCTACAAATTTTACCCCCCCAACCTGTTTCCCATGGTAGGCATCTGCTTATCTTCTACCCTGTTCTTAATAACCTTTAATAACCATTCCCCTTGTTGGTTTCTCCTATGCCTGCCAACTTTGGGCAGAGATGAGGAACAGGGCAATGATTAAGATCATCCTCTCTGTTGTTCTCTTGTTTCTAGGGATTTTCCTAATTTTCAGCTGTTCTGCCAGGTTTGTCTTTAACCTTGTACACTTCAGGCTTTCTACCACCCAGGCTGTACATAGTTGGACAATTCAGTTAAAAAAAAAAAAAAAAGCACCAAGCTCACAAATTTGGATCCACATTGCTCTATCTCTGAAGAGCAGATTTTTTTTGTGGTTTCTGCCTGCTTTATCATAATTCTCCCTCTGGTTTTCCGGCACATCAATAGTGTTGCCGAGAATTTTGGCAGCCTGTGCTCTGAATTTGGGTATCACGCCTTCCCACACATTCGTATAACTTCCTTCCCTTACTTGCTTCCTTAATTAAGCATCAAAGAGTTTTATGCCTGGAAAGTATCTTAGAGAGAGTATAGTCATCTCATTTTATATTGGAAGCACCAGCAGTCTCAAAAGGTGAAATGAGTTGTCCAGGGTCACAGAGCCAGTTAATGGCTCGGTTTCCTAATTCAGTCCTGATGAATTGCTGTAATGCCCACACCAGGAGCACTATATGGTTCTAATGCAATTGG
>RJWJ010048045.1:0-10747 GCA_004363605.1 Indri indri | reverse complement strand
ATTTAATCAGGTGAGTAACCAGTTATTCCAGCAGCATTTGTTTCATAATTCATTTTTTACCCAATGATCAGCAAAGGCACCTCTGTCATATATCAAATCTCCTTGTGGATGTGGATATGTTTTGGACTTTGTTTTGAGTTCTGCTGTCTATCCTAGTATCTTTTAATTATTATGTCTTTATAATAAACTTTGATATCTGGTATATTCTTCTTCTTAAAAAATGTCTTGATTGTTACTGGGCTTTTTAATGTTTGTTTTAAAATCACCATATCAAGTTTCACAAAATACTCTGTTGGAATTTTGATTGGAATTGCATAGATTATATAGGTCAATTTAGGGGTGGAAAAGGTGACATCTTTAGGTTATTGATTCTTTTTATTCATTCTATTCAGGTGATAGAACTCTCCATTTCATTCAGCCTCCTTTAATCTTTTTCAATAAAGTTTTATAATTTTACCCATACAGATCTGGCATATATTTTGAGCCTTCATAATGTATTGCCTGCCATATTTTAATAGCCTCTTAAATAGTTTCTTATCTTGATTCCTCGAATCTCTCCTTATGCTGCCCTTATGATATAATTACAAAATCCGAATCTATTATATTTATAGGCACAGGAAAATGTGTGATGTTTTTAGTTAAAAACTATGTTATAAAATGATAGATAATGTCCTCCCTTTGAGAAAATTGTGTATTTTAATATGTATTTGTAGAAGAAAAAATCCAGAATGATAACCACAAAAATAAAAATGTGAAGAGTAATGATATCTGGGTATTGTGGTTCTGAATGATTGTTTAAAAATTGCTTATCAGTATTTCTGATTTGTGTAAGAACACACAAATTTAAGCATCACACACATTGTATATATAAATTACATGTATTAATACAGCATGGTCTTCATTTTATTTGCTGTTCTTCTTCATTAAGAAAGAATAAAAGCTTTGGTTAAGAAAATGTCCCTGTTCTGATCCTTTTCTAATTCTCTTCTGCTCTTACATCACTGTCACTGTTGAGTGTCACTCTGTGTGGCATTAGGCTCACTGGCTGTTTCTTCTCAGCTTCTGTGTTCAATTGTTTAAACCCCGCACATTAATCATTGAATCCTTTTACATACCATATTCTATTTAACACATTCCCTGTCTTCATTTAAAAATATGAAGTGTGCATTATTTCAGATAAACAGAAAGGTAAAAAATATAACATAAAAATGCATATGTACTCGTAATTAAGCTAAGAAATAAAAACATTACAAATATAGTTTTAGTTTCCTTTTATAACCTTTTCTTATCATATCCCCTTTTTCTCTGTGCCATCCATTTCCCTGTCTCTTCCTGTTACCAAGATACTGAACTTGATATTTATTTCCATGCATTTATTTACATCATAACTAGATTTTATGGCTCCCCAAAATAGAATGTATTATTTTGCTTTGTTGATAACTGGTATGATTTGGTATATATTTTCCCTAAACTCGCTTTTTCTCTCTCAACATTTTGTTTGTTAGATGAATTCTTGCTGATACTTATAGCTATAGTTTATTTCACTTTTGTATAATATTTAAATACACTATAATTTATTGATGTGTTCTCTTCTTTTTATTTGTTTATTTTAATTTTTTTTTCCTAACAACTCACCCTTTGGTCAATAATCTGTTGTCTTCCTGATAGACTTTTAGGTTGTTTCCAATTTTTAACTTTTACAAATAACACTGTTGGAAACACTGTCGTACACATTTTTTTGTGTTTATTTGTAAGAATTTCTCTAGACTACATGCCTAGGAATGTAATTTCTGGATCGTGGGGTACATGCATCTTTAACTCTACCAGCTACTGTCAAATTTCATTCCAAAGTTCTTATACGTATTCATATTCCCACTGTCAGCATAGAAGTGTTCTTATTGCTCCACATGCTTTCTAGATCTTGCTATTGTCAGATTGTTTGCGAATCTGATGGGTACCAAATTATGTCTCATTGAATTTTAATTTTGCTGAGCTTCTTTTCATGTACTTATTGTTTATTGGGTCTCTGCCTATGTCTATTTTCTTACTTTTATAGCGTTAACATATATTACTTAATAAAAATAACAGTAAAGGAAAAATGAAAATACAATAAGGTCAACTTTGCCCACCACTCAAAGCCATGAGCTTTGTTAACAAGACAGAGCCTGCCTTCCCAGACCTGTTCTCTGCCTGACTCTTCACTGGGGCCTTAGCTTATATTAATACCTTTCCCTATACTTGATTGAGCCTCCAAAAACCCTCACTAAGTGGCCCCTTTTGGTGCTCCTATAATACTATTATATTAATGTATGAGGCACATTGTATTGAACTGACTTGTTTTCATGATTATTCCAGCTCTGCCTTTTCTGCCTCCCTGCAACTGGATCTTAACCTCTTTGAGACCAGGGGGCAAATCTAACTCGTTTTTGCATTCATTCCTAGAGTTCATCATAGCGCTGGGTATGAGTTGGATTTAACTCCATAGAGTGTACTAAGATCCTGGAAAAAAGTATGACAGCTTCACAGTTGCCCTGCAGTAGCCTAACAAGGACACTGTGAGTAGATTCCTTCGAGTGATGCTACTGAAAGGGTAACACTGAGCAGTTAAGCTATTCATAGACTAAGATAGTTCTAAGGCAGCCCTGGCTGCATATTGAAATCACCTGGGAAGCTTTAAAAAATACTAATGTTTGGTTCTACCTCCAGAGATTCCCATTTAATTGGCCATAAGTAAATCTTGGAATCTGAATTTTCAAAAGATCCCCAGGTAATTCTAATGTGACCACAGTCAAAAGCTATTGTTTTAAGGGAACACTGTTAGAAATGGCTACAGGAGGCTCTATTCGTAGCTTCAAGATCAAGAAATGGCTTCTATTTCAGTCAGAGTGATTGCAGCTGTGAATTGCTGCCGATGGAATCAGGATTATGAGAAACAGAGAAGCCACTTATAAGCTCCACTGCTGTCAAAGGAAGCTGCTGCCACTAGGCATTCAGAAGATCCTATCCACAAATGCACCGAGGTTTCTTTTCCTCTTTTCCATTCTATTGAGTGACACATACAATGAGGGAAGACCACAGATCATGTGTCTTCTCTGATGGCAGCTGATCTTGAGATTCAGAAAATATCTGAAGGGGTAGTTGAAACATTAAAAAAGACTTTGAACTCTAAGCCAACTCTCAGCTTCCCAAGGGAAGTGGATGAGTTTGGAAAAAGTGAAGTAAATTCAGGGCAGATTAATTTAAATGTTTAACACAATTCTTCAGTAAACTTATCTAATAGCTTACTTACAGTTTATGATAAAATTATTCTCCAAGAAATGCTTTGTTATAGGATCCAGCTTTAAGAACAATAATAAAGATAAAATATTCTGTTCTTCAATATCTAGGCCATGCTGTAATTTTCTCATTGACTCCACCTGTCTCCTTCCCTAACAGGTGGAGCAGAAAAGGATGTGTTATATGATGAGTGGAGTGGCAGCTATTAATACATTACAGTCTGGTTATATATTGCTGTGTAACAAACCACTCCAAAATTTAATGGCTTAAAACAGCAGTTTATTCTTATCTGTCACAATTCTGTGGATTGACTGAGTTTATCTGGGTAGTTCTCATCTAGTATCTCCTGGGTTTCAGTTAGCTGGAAGCTAGAGCCAAAGTCTCCAAAGGCCCCACTGGGCTGGATGTTCAAGGGCTCACTCACATGCCGCAGACACTGCTGCCTGTCAGCTGGGAGCTCAACTGACAGAAATGCCAGAAATGCCAATACCTGGCCTCTCCATGTGACTTGGTCTTCTCATGCATTGGTGGCTGAGTTCTGAGACAGTGTCCTAAGAGCAAGTCTTCTAAAAGGGAGAAAATGGAAATTGCCAGCACTTTGTAGACCTGGGCTTGAAGTTCCCAGAATGTCACTTTTGCCTCATTTTATAGGTCAAAGCAGGCATAGCACCCACCCAGTTTCAAGGGCAGAAAAAATGGTCTTTATCCCTTGATAGAAGAGTGGCAAGGGCACATTTCAAGCAAGCAAATGGGATAGGAGACCTTGTGACCATTTGCAGGAACATAATCTATCACAAAACAGTTCTATTTTTAAGTTTTTATTTCATTTGATAATTTGACTAGATAAATGCCACACAGTTATTGAAGTGTTCAATATAAATGGTAAAATTTGATAAGTCATTAAGATGGCATGTAAACTGTGATACTGTGAGTTACTTTCATTTTGTTATGAAATCAGAAACAATAACTCCGAGCTTCAAGAGTCGTATTTTGGGATTAGTTTTTATAGGTGGACCCCAAACAAATGATTTATTTATTTATTTATCCGACTTACTTAGAGATTAATTTATCTTTTCAATAACATCATTAGAAAGATTTTTATTTATTATTAGCCTTTAAATATTTGGCATAATAGTACATGATGATGACTAAGTTATCTTATATGGAAAAGTGGGACATTTGAAATATTTAGTGGGAAATTCAATTTGCTGCAATATATTATTTGTGAAGATAAAGTAGTAATTTTAAATTAATTTATTTTCATATCTTTAGAATCTTATAAAGTGAAGGAATGGCCTCAGATATCTCTCTTCTTTTGGAAGAAATACACAAACATACGCACACACACACACATGCACATATCATTAGAAGTATGTCTTCTTGGTATGTAAGAACAAATTTTGTTGGATTTATTAGGCCAGCAATTGCTCCATGTACGCAACTGGCTAGTACTCTGGTATTTTATAATTGATGGGAAACTATAAAATTCCCACATAACTTTGTGTTGTGATAAGGCCACAGAATGAAATATATAATTGTTCAGTGGACATTCATGCTTGAACACATTTGTCAAAAGAAAAAATAACGTAACTCAACTCTATGCTCTTTTTTTCCTCACACGATCTTTATTTTGTTAATCTCTCTGACCAGCTGAAGAGTTTTTTTTTTTTTTTTAGCATATGAGGGGATGGAAATAGCATTTGGGCTATGAATATGTCAAAATGATTGTGATTTTAAAAATGACAGTTTATGGGACAAAGGGTTATTCTCTGAAATAGTATTTGGAATAATTTCGGAATTGAGGGTATACAGGTCAAGAATTTTTGTTTGGCATATGGCAAAGAGAGGGTCATTCTGAAAATAAACTGATCTGTAAGGTCTAGATAGACACTATGGGAACTGGAAGCTCAATCATAAACACAATGAAATGAGAAATAGCTTCACACCCTTTTTTACTCAATAGATGTATCATTTCATCTTTGAGCTTAAACAAGCTTCAAACTTTGGTGAAGCACTTTTGTTGCCATACCATGCATTGGATTTCCTGAGCTGAAGCATCCTTAGGAATACCTGAAAGCAAGATGCCATACGGATGCACAAATTCAAAGGTGTCTTTACTCCATCCTGTTTTCAGAGAGAAAAGAGAGGAAAAAATGTATTAGCAATATGCAATATCTGAATACCTAATAAGAAAAATAACCAAATTAAAGGTTTTGATTAAAATATCAATGAATCAGCAGGAATGAATGTTTCCCAATCAATTTGAACTGGGATGAACAAGTTAGAAAAATATTTATTTTTTCCTTATTTCTGACTTTTTGAGAAGAATGTCAAAGTAAATTTTATACCTTGCTGTGTTCAAGGATATGTGAATACACTAAAAATTTTAAATTATTAATAGTTGTAATAGCTTTACTCAGATATAGTTCGCATTCCATGAAATTAACTTATTTAAAATGTACGATTAAATGTTTTTTGGTATATTCACAAAGTAATGCAACCATTAGTATTGTTAATTTTTGAACATTTTCATTAACCTTCCGCACCCCCCCCTCAAAACCCATGCCCATTAGTAGTCTCTCCCCTTTACTTAATCCTCACTCCCCACCGTATGCAATCACTAATCTACTTTCTGTCTCTACAGATTTACTTTGGGGCATTTCATAAAAATGGAATCACATAATATGTTCTTTTGCAACTGGCTTCTTTTACGTAGCATAAATAATATTTCCAAAGTTCATCCACATAGGAGGGTGTATCAGAATTTCATTCCTCTTTATTGCCAAATATTCCGTTGTATGGTTGTACCACATTTTATTTATCCATTCATGAGTTATTGGTTATTTAGTTTCTTTCCACTTGTCAGCTATTATGAATAATGCTGTTATAAACATTCATGTACAAGCTTTTATATGGACATACATTTTCAGTTCCCCGAACACTCATAAATTAAGCAAATAAGTCTAAATGCTTTTCAAGTTCTCATGACTTAGTAATCTTTTGGTGAATAGGCCTATTCTAAAATTATTGGTTTGAAGAGAATGGCTGTGTCTTCTGAGTTATTTAACTTTAAAGTTTTAATTTGACATTATTTGCCTGACATGCATTTATGTGAAATAGTTAACAGATAAGTAATTCGAAAAGATGACTAGATTTGTCTAATACTTCAGTTCTCATAAGTAGTCTTGGTAAATAAATTGGGTAAAGGTAAATAGAATATGTATCTATAATAAATTTTTATGTAATTTGAAGTCCAAAATTAAATAATAGATACTCATTAAATATGTGGGTCATTTCAAAATGAGACAAAAGCTGAAATAAATTGCTGAACATGAACACATTTTTCTTTGGCTTCTTAAATTTTACAGAAGTACTAAATATGTTTGTGACTATAAATATGCATAAAAATTATAGGAAACATGTTTTTCTAAAAATTATAAAATGGATCTTATATATAAAATACCAACATGTGACAGGCAATTCAAGATTTTGTGTTTCCTAGGTTTTTAATAAAATTTAAAGTTACTAAGAGCTAAAAATTCTAATGAATGTATAATATATTTATATATTTCTATACATAAAGTGTGCCGAAAGTAAGGTATGTTTAATAAGAAAAAATTGTAAGAAAGGCATAAAATATGTCCTTTTTTGAGGAAAAAGGATAATTTTGTCTAATTCGAAGGTTATTAAAGAAAAGTTCAAAATATGGATTTGGGAAGGAGACAGAAAAAAGACAGAACCAGTAAATAGGAGAGAGAAATATGAAGAAAGTAATGGACATGGAGATGTGTAATGTGTGAGGAAGAATCTTGTGTGGTAAATCTTGTCCTAGAGTAGCATGACTAGTTACTTAAGAAGGAAGAAGGAAGAGCAAAACTGGAGGTTCAAGCAGGTTATACAAGGTCTGTGGAGAATGCATTTTATGAAAGGAATTTTACATGTGATCGGGTTGGATACAATTGGAAGGAACTTGTTTATGGGTTTTTCTAAAGAATGAACTTTGATGTTAAAACGTGTTGATACAGAACTTAAAAATTTGGCCCACTATGTTAAAACTACAAGAGTTTTTAAGACATTAATTCACTCTTAGTAATATTGCAAGAAGTTTCAATTTTTAATTCTGAAATCTGTTTCTTTAACTGCCATTCTGTGAATTATGACACGTTTGTATTTTTACCACGCTTCTTCCTGAGAACTGCCTGGTTTCCCTGGTTCAGGTTTATCTTGAAGGTCTGGAATAGTAGTGTTTTACTCCAGCGTAACTTGATTCTGTCCTCTTGGTCTGTCTCAATTGCTTCATGTAACCAGGACTTCCTATGCTGTTACTAAGAACCATGTAACCCCTCCCTGACCCCCTTCAAGGTAACTGGCCTAGGAAACAAAGATTGCATAGGAAAACTAAGTTTTAAAGGAGTTAATGTTTCTGTATCCATGTAACTTTCTGTATTGCTTTTGAAGTCATTTGACTGTTACTGTTACTCTGGTTGAATAAGTAACTGTTACTTAGTAGAGACTATGATTTTGTTTAAGGAAGTGCTTTGGATCTTTTGACATCGTTGGCAGATTTTCCTAGGATCAAAATCCTAAATTAAGTCTTTTTGGCCTAAAATTAATTTTGAGATTTTCCAAGCGGCCCCCATAGAGATCCTCAAAGGGTGTATCTGTCATCTTGTAGAGATATTAAATGATTAGGCTTATTTGGTAAATAGTACAGGAAGTGCTGCCAAGTAAGGAAAGGTGTTTAAATTCCTTTAATTTATATTTGTGTAAGTATGCTATTAAAATGTGTGAAATACGAGATTCCTAAAATTCGGATGTGCTGTAATATGTATTATCAGTCATTATTATGATCATAATGTTAAATGGTAGTATGCCTCAGGAATATCTATTAATGGATTTCCTTGTCAATTGTAAACTCTCATTAGATCTTCCACTATGGATGTTCTGTGTTTTTTTATCCACAGATATTGTTTTAAATTCTTCTCTGGAAGTACTCACAATCAGCTATAGTCCAAAGTTGCTAATCAAGATCTAGCAGAACAAAATTGATTACATAAAATTAAGTAATTGATAAAGATAATGTTTTTATGACTTAAATGTTTTGTTTTTCAGATTCAAGGAAATTTTCTTTGATGAGCTATCTATAGTTTGCAATAATTTCATAAAGTATGTTTTTGTGAACAAAGGTGGAAGCATCTGCTTTTTCTCCTTCCTTGATTCCTCCAAAATTGAGAAACTATTTGCAAGTCTTCTTATTTTTATTTGTGTAAGTTCTGTAAAAATCTGCTTTTTATAAGCAGGATACAATTGGAAACATTGTTTATATCACCAAGGTTTGGAATGAAATGTCATATTTAAGAATGTGCATAAAATGCTTGGCTTTAAGAATTTCCAGCCTTACAGTGAGTGAGTAAAACCGTCACTTCTGGCAGGCCCAAGAATCTTAAGACTGAGGAAAATCTGAAGCCTGCCTTGGTTTGGCTTCCTAGCTTCTACAGGTTCTAAATCTGAGATTTTTCTATATGATCAATGTGGAGAGAAAAAATTATGCTTCAGAAGAAAGCAAAAGTATGCCTGTTATTAGATTGTAACCCTGTGCATTATTTTCAAGTCCTTGTTATTTGCCTGTAGACTGGGCTAGATCTTGAATTCTCCTAATTTCCTCAAGTATTTGGCTATAACAAAATCCTGATAAAGTTCCCAGGCCGTTTTCCCCTAATTGAAAATAGGGATGCTCTGGGGACAATCAGAGAATTTCCCTTTTTTAAATCTAACCAACTAGGGGAATTAGATATCAGAATTGAGGACAAACTAGGCACACAGGATACTATGGTCGGCAGTTAGATCCTATTGCTTAGGGACTTGCCCTTTGTCTCAAAGCAGTTGATACTGTCTCTTTCTTTGTAAAAGTTGCAGGGAAGATAGTTGTGGGGTCACCTTTCATTGTCTATGTTTCTCACTCTGTCGAGGCTCTCTTCAAGTCGCATCATACTTAGCACCTCTCTGCCAGCTGCCTAGCAAATTATAAGGTTCCCTTTCTATCCTCACCTCACCTAACCATCACCCAGTGTAATTTGCTTAATCCTGCCACTTCACTTACCTTTCCTGATGCCAGGTCTGCCTGACAAGCAGAAATGCATGTTCTTTCTAGGGCAAGCCTTCCAGCCAAAGGTGAGATAGCCAGTATTTATACAGACAGCAGGTATGCCTTTGGGATTACTCACAACCTTGGCATCTGTGTCCATGATACATCTGTAAAATGTGTCCATGATACAATACTGGAAATCATTGCACATCTCCATGGGCCACTTCCCTTTACCAAAAAGTCCCTTTGAGATATGACAACAAGATTTTATTCAGCTCCCCACCTCTCAAGAATACCAATATGTACTAGTTATGATTTGCAATGTTTTGCATTGAGTTGAAGCCTTTCCTTGCTAACAAGCCACAGCCATGGCAGTAGTTATGACTCTATTGGAAAAAATTTCCAATGTGGGGAATCTTTCCACAGCTTTGCTGTGATCAAGGAACTCATTTTACATGGCAAATTAATTTGGCCTGTTTATCAATATTTCCATTGTACTTTATCACCGCCAGTCCTCTTGGCCAGTGGGATGGACTAACAGAATAATAAAGGCCCAATTTGCAAAGATCTGTATGGCAATTAGCCTGCTATGGCCCAAGGCCTTTCTTTAGTCCTCCTTAACCATGGCACTCTTTCAATGCTCCTTCCCCAGAGTTCTGAGTTCATCCAGATGGTTGTGGTAGCCAACAAATCTATGATGGTCCCTAATCTTTACTTGTCCCCTTTCAACTAGGATCCCTTGCTGGCAGTCTTTGCTTTTGCTTGTTCCATTGTCTCCCATCCACCTCCTGGGAAGGGACTTCTTAGAAACCTGCCAGGCCCGTATGTCCTTCTCCCAAAGAGGGGGAATAATACTTGGGATATCCTCGTCAGAAGATTTGGCCATGGAAATGGCTTTTGCCCAAATTCTCATCTATTTAGTTAGTTTCACCATTGTTACCCACCCTGCTCTCTAAGAGCTACTTAAGAATCTTGAGGTACCATTCAACACCAGCTATACCCCTTCAGATTATAGTTGGGGATGGTCTCAAGGATACAATTTAATTGCAGGAATTAACCCTAGTGAAGGAGCTAGATTAGGAAGGTTTCTGAGGTCCTAGTTTGGATTAGGTTCTATTTGGAATGGACATATGGTCAGAAAACTTTCCTGCACTGTTAGCAGAGTTGCTCATTTCACTGCCCAAATCATCAGGGCACAACAGACATGGCTACACTCCCTTGCTTGTGTAGTCCTAGACAACCCACCTCAGTGCACAAAGTGGTGTTTATGCTGTCACTAACACTTGCTGTTGCACCTGGGTAAATACTTCTAGTCAGGTTGGAAACATCTGAAATCCTAAAGCTGGCCAAATCTCTGGGAGGGATGTCTTCAGAAAGCCTCTTGAT
>RJWJ010048044.1:0-10744 GCA_004363605.1 Indri indri | reverse complement strand
CTGTGTTTTGCAATTCCTTGAATAAATTCTTCATTCCCAGGAGTTCGGTTTGATTTTTCTTTAATATTTCAGTTTCTTTAGTGAATTTTTCTTCCAAGTCTTGGATTTTTTGTGTGTGTTTTCTTTGTGTTGGGTATTAATTTTTTCTTGCATATCATTGAGTTTTCTTAAAATCCATGCTTGAAATTCTTCTTCTGTTATTTTAGTGTTCTGAATTTGGTTGATGTCTACTGCTAGAAAGCTGGTATTCCCCTTTGGGGGTATGTTTTCCATTTGATTCTTCATATTTCCAGAGTTCTTCCACTGATTCCTTCCCATCTGGATCAGCTGTTGCTTCTTACCTTTAGATTTTTGTTTGGATAAGAACGCCCTGTTTAGTCTCTGAGCCAGTAGGTGGTGTTTAGGAGCAAGGCAGATTGCAGCAGCTGCCTACCAGCCTGGATGTGTGTGCTTCTATGGTTGTTTGATCTGCCACTAGGGGGAGACACTAATATGTTGTTCAGGGTACTTCTACCATACTTGGGAGGCTGCTCCTGATGGGAGAGGTTACTTGGTGCACCTGTTGTGACCTCTGGCCAGGATTTTCCTTCCCTGACTGCGAACCTCACTGTTTGCAGCAGACAGAGCACGGAGATCAGGCCCCAGAGTTATGATCTTACTGGATGACTTAAGCCAGTCTGACAAGCAGAGTCACTGGGCTGTCAACTATTGATCTGCACCAAGGCCCCACAGAATAATACCAGTCACACAGGGAAAGTGGCTTTTCTTGTCTCTCCCTACCTCCAGGGGTGGAGCCTACCACTTTTGGTATGAAAGTTGCTGTGCTAGGGGGAGAGTTGTTGCCCCAGTCTGCCCAGCACCCCAGCACCTGTGAATCCTGCAGGTGTTAGCCTCCCATGACTGGGGAAGTATTCAAAATTCACCCATCAAAAATGGGCCAGCTAGTTGACAACAGGTCATGGAAGGGCAGAGCCTATCGCGAGAGTCCCTGGGCTGGGGAAAAGGAGCTGCCCAAAATAGTAGGGCACCACAGCGTCTGGGTTGTGAACCCCAAAAATGGTGGCCGCCTGCCCACAGAGCACTAGCACTCGGGGCAAGTGTTCAGGAGTTGGCTGATGCTGGATTGGGGAGGCGAGTCATCAGGATGCCCCATTGTCTGTGTCACCCTCCCACAATCTCATGCCTGTCTGGCAGGAGGTCTTGCTCTTTCTGACTGTCCTGTGCTGGCCTAATGGCCAGCAGTGGTTTCCAGGACAGAGTCACCTTTTCAGTGTTCACCTCCATTGCTCTGGTCCCGCAACTGCCAGAGGCAAGGTGCCTGTCTCCTAACTCCCTTGAGTGGTAGCTCAGACCAGTCCCTCCCCCACCGGGTGCAGTCCTGGCACAGAGCTCTGGGGAGTTCAAGATGCCTCCCATTATTATCTCCTCTCCACAGAGCCCAACCTCTCCTGTCACAATTTTGCACCAACTTCAGACAGGTCCCTGTCTGAGTGGGTGTGGAGGTCAGTAGGGAAGCAGGACATTTTCCTGTGGGTCAGATCACACTGCACTCACTGGCCAGGTGAGCGCAGCTGTCCCATGCTCTGTTCTCTGTTGTTTATCTTGCACTCTCCAGACTTCTCAATCCTATCTTCCATTCACCGTTTTTTCTCCTGTGTTTTGTGTCCCATGCTATTTCTCTGCCATTTCACAATGCTGTTCTTGCAGGGGAGCGATCCACTCATGCATAGAAGACTGAGTTCTTCACCTCTTTTTCTGGGAGCAGGGAGCCAGGAGGTCACCTTTACTCTGCCATTTTTCCTCCAAGTCCCAGAATTTCTGCATAGATCTGGCTTAGGGGATGATGATCTCAATAAAGGCAGAATGGCTAGGCTTCTCAATGCATTCATATGGACAATAAAGCAGCTCAAATAAAATGAATATTTATTGTAAGGTTATAAAGCAATCTCACAAAAATGAAGCAGAACTGAATCTCCTGGGAATAGGAGCTGGGATCTAGGGAACCACTGAAGATAGAAGAGTCTCTCTCTCTCTCTCTCTCTCTCTCTCTCTCTCTCTCTCTCTCTCTCTCTGTCTCTCTCTCTCTCTCAGACCACATATAATCTTCAGCTTCTCTGATCATTGGCTACTGTCCCCACACAGGCCTTCTTGGATTGATTATGAGTGTGAACACAGCCCAAAATGCCTACCCTAGGCCCAACCCTATAGAACCATTTAGTTCATAGATGCATATCCATTTGACAACTCTATTATCTCAGAAAATATGTTTGTTTACAGGCTAGCCAACAGACTGACATCCACTGGGATAGGTGTTGATCCCTGGTACAATCAGTAATGGCAAAAGGCGATGACATAATACAGACATGACCAGGGAGACCCATCTCTTCAGCAGGGTAAGTGCAGAGCACAGTGCCATAGATAGCAGAGAGAGAGCCCAGTAGTCACCTTAAAATGACATCACCTCTGTTGATTAAGTGATATAATTCTTCTTGGCATTTAAGAAATTGCTAAAACTCTGACAGGACTTTTGTCTCTTATTCAGAGAAAAAGTTAGTAGTGCTAAATGCTGTTCACTGAATATTCCCAGCTCTCTGCTTTCCAGGTACATAGTATGGTAGCATTCTTTGGCTCCCAGTGGTCGGTAGACATCATGTAATCATTCTGGCCAACAAGCTGAAAGCACGAACAATGTTTGCCACTTTCTGGCTGACCATTTGTTACCGCTCAACCTGGTCGCTTGCCCACTGCCCAGTGAAGACCAATATACAGAGACAGCAGAGGTTGCAGTGGAGGAAGATTTTTATTTTGCAAGGTGCCAGGTGAGGAGATGGGAGTAATTTCTCAAATCCTTCTCCTCAAGAATTTTGGTGCGGAGTTTTTAAAGGTGGTTTGGCAAACAAAGGACTAGGGAATTGGGTCTCTTGATCGGCAGAGGTGAACTCACAGGGTTGGGACACAGAAATTATATTCTTGGGTGGGAGATTTCCTGGGTAGGGGTTCTCAGGGCAGTTGGATCTGTTCCCATGGTTACCCACGGGTCTGGTTGGTGTCAGTAGGTCCCCCTGGAATGCAGAGTCTGAAAAATATCTCGAAGACCAGTCTTAGGATTTGCAGCAGTGTTATTTACAGAAGCGGTTGGGGAAAGTCATAAATCTTGCACCTGTCAGGGAGGATAGTGCCATTAAACAGTAACCAGTTACGGCAGCAAGGAGGTTAGGAAACAATGGCTGGTTAACTTCTGGCTATATCTATAGTTTTATAAAAATCAGATTTTGATTATTATTTATCCCTTATGGCTCTACATTATTTTGATATGGATGGTTTCACATTTATTTCTCGATATGATATCCTCTGAGCTCTTTTCTGCCCCTGCCATGGTAGCATGTTCCTGATAGTGGCTACTCTATCAGCCTGGACCCCAAAGTAAGGACAACACATAATGGACATGGGTTGTTGGAAAAGCAAGAAATAAACTCTTTTGTTGCAAGCCACTGAGATTTTGAGTTTGTTATAGCATAACACAACCAATGCTGATTAATATATCCTAAAAGGTTATTTTTAATAAGTGAACTCTACAGATGCTATTAACTCTTTTTAATCATCCCTCAGTTCTATGCAGGGCAGAGGTGACCTTTGTGTAAGTATCTTTTCAACTATTCATTTCAAATCCTCCTTGGTCTACCATTTGTGGGGTAGGGGTTCACTTCCCTGCTCCCTAATCCATAACTATCATGTCTATCATAATTTGGTCTGATTTCAGGTATTACAGCTGACACCTCCCAATTAAATCTAGGTTTGCTTCCTCTCCTCTGCCAGGGCTTCCCATACATACAGCTAGGGCCTCACTTTGAGGCAACTTTTTAAACCCTCTCATTAAGCACTGATGCTGCCTCACTTGCCTTCTGCATTGATTCTCCTAAGACTGGACCCCTGCCTAATCCCCAGCTCAGCTAGCTCAGTCCTTGACTCTCTCACATGATTTCTACCAACCTTTTCCCCAGAGCTGATTTCTTCTCACTTGCATTAATGGAAACATACCTTCTAATCTTTGACTTTGTATCTATCACATGCTGACCACTACCACTCCTAAATGGCAGCTTCCAACTAGAACAACCTCCAAATACCAATCAACGGGCTAGAAGCAATTGAATCAGCTCAGTAACTCAATAAAATGCAAGATAAGCTCTGGAGTACGTAACTTAGTAAGTCTGAAATAAAGCAGAACATTTCTATGTTCATTTATTCATTTATACAACTTCCCCCAGGTGATTCTGATGTGCAAAAAAGTTTGGAACCCTAGAAATTTATGATTTGAACTGTTTACCCTACCCTGGAGCAGGACATGGGCTTTCTCGACCCCTTGTTACAGTTTTGACAATGTTTACCTTCTACTCTGGCCAGGAGCTCCAAGGATGCTGGTAAGCTGGACCCTACCACTCACCTGTGTGTATGATGCCATCTCAAAATCCTTGTTCAGTTTTTGTAATTCTGGGTTACAAATATATTGGTGATTTTTATTATGATTTGTACAAATGGAAGAAATATGATTTCTGGGCCTCTAAAGTAAAAGGCCGGACGCTAGATTTGAGGTCTCTCTACTACCTGAAGTCCTTAACTGGTCTCATCTCCTGACATTTGATAATTCACATGGTAATGCATAGCAATTATCATGCCATCATATGAAGTACCAGCAAATCCTATTCTCTGACAGTGCTAAGGACTTCTTTCACAGAGTTTTTAGAAAGGCAGTATGGCATAATATAAAAAACACATTCCAGAATCAGACTGCCTGGTTTAAGTCCAGGCTCTGCTGTATATTAGCTGTGTGATCTTGTACTCGTTACTTAACTTCTCTACATCTCAGTTTCCTACCTCCTAGGATTATAGGAGTTAAAGGGACTGATGCCTGTAAGAAATCTTGTATTTAGTATGCATTCAATGGGTATTTAGCCATTACCATGATTTTTTAAAGAAAATGTACAGACTATTCCTTTACAACCACTTATGTACAAAACTTTCAACTGCCTGCTTATCTTAGGTTACTTCCTGTCATTGATTCACCAGTAACTCTCTCATTCTAAACCTCAGTCAATAAGTAATCTGTTTCTCTGTCTCTAAAGATATGCATATAATCTAATTTCACTGTCATGACCCAAACGCATGCAGATATCAATCAAGCAAAGCAAAGCAAACTGGTAAAAGCTATGGCCAACTGGAGAACACAAGCCCCATCTAAAAGGTCAGCCACTTCTCAATCCAGCCTAATAATTTCATGCCTGAATGCAAGCCCAATGCTTACTATAGCTTCTGACTTTTCAAAAAGAAGCCAAAAACCTAGACTTTTATGGTCAATTTCCTAGTTTGCAAATGTTGTCAATGACAGAAAGAAAATAAAGAAAAAAGTAAATTCTTAAAAATTATATCAGCCAAAACATATATGTAAGTCAATTTGATTCACAGCTGCCAATTTGCTACCTTTGCAATAAAAAAATCAAGTAAAATGTGAGAATTGAGCACGTGTACTGATGCAAAGAGAAGTACGAAAGGAGATTATATCAGATTGATCAAATTAAATATGCATGTAATTCTCTTAAAAATATATACACTTGATACATTATTTATTAGAACTAAAATAAAGAAAAAATATATAGATATTTGTGTTTTAATCCTAAAGCCAGTGCAAGGTATGCGGCAATACCTGATGATGATCATCTTCTATGAAATAAAATAGAATACTCTTTTCATATCCGTAATAGGAAAGCATAGTGTTTAAGAGCATAAATGCTGGATCTAGACTGCCTGAGTTTAGATCTTAGTTCTGCATCTTACTGGGTGAATGATTTTTGGTGCCATCATTTAAACTGTTTTCCCCATCTGTTTGTGCCTCAGTTTGCTCACTTGTGAAATGGGCATAACAGCAGCCTTACCTCATAGAGTAGTTCTGAGGATTCGATGACTTAGTCATTATAAAGTATTTAGAACAGTGCCTCACACATAGTAAGCACTATATAAGTATTTGTTAAATAAATTACGGCTTTTGTTCAACCAAGACTTTACTTCCTTAATACTTTTATTTTTAAAATATATGAGGCAGGCTAATATTTAAAACAAAAGCACTACAAAAATTCAACTAAAGGAAACCAAAATCATTCCAATACTTTAGAGCTAAATGTCCAAGTGAATTTTACTGTTGTTGGTGATGATTGCCCAGCATCTAGAAGGAAGAAAAGCAAGTTACTGTCAAAGGCATTTGTGTATCTGAGCAGGGTTAGACTTGATGGCTTCTGAGGTCTCTTTCAGGTATAAAAGTGTACTTCATCTTACTTGGCAATGAAGCTCATGGAAAAACGAACTTCTCTCCCCAGTGTCGTTAGCTCTTTATCATTATAGATCCAGGACTTTCTGGAGCCCATCCACATATCTCAAATCAAAAAGGCCTGAGTTAGGACATTTTATGATTTTGTTATTCTAGTTACCTGGTGCCTAAAGTCTAGGCAGGGTCATGAGATGGAGAGATGCCAGCTTTAGAAAACAGTACCAGGGATGAGGAACGGAGAAGGTCACTGTTACAGCTAAGGCTCTTTATTTCTCTCCTATAAGGCCGTGGAGTGAGAAGAGCACTTCCCCAGAATGAAGAAGCCTGGGGCTCTACTCTGTACTGTGATACCAACAAGTTGTGTGATCCTAGGTAAGTATCTTCCACTCCGGACAGAAGCACCTTCAACCATGAAATGGGGCAGTTTGACCAGATGATCTTTAAGTCCCCTGGAACGGTCTGTGTCCTCCTTATACTCAAGTAAAAGAACAAATTAGGGCTTCAAGATGTGTGCTTGGACTAGAGGAAGGTCAAAGCTGTACATGTGGGTTACATTTTCAATGATTTAATTTGTTTAATTTAAATATATATTGCTACATGCTTAAGTATTTAAGCAGGACAAAGGATTGTATCATAATAAAAAAAATTGTTTCTCCTCCTCTGCCTTCCCCATACCCTAGTTCTCCTTCCCCAGGCCACCAGAGATATACATCAGTTATTAGCCCTCTCTTTTTAAACCACAATGGTGGCAGATATACATATTATTTTGCTCCTTGTTCTTCTTATTATCAGGATTTCTTGGAGCACATTTCCTATCAGTATATATGCATCTTATTCATTCTTTTTAAGGCCATGTAGTATTCCATTACATAGATATAGGTAATGAATAAAACATATAAATGTCCTTTTTAAAACATTTATATTTACAAAAGTTTCACCAACCTTTTGCTACTATGAAAAATGCTAAGTCAACACCTTGTGTGCCCCTCTCTGTGCAGATGAACCAGATGGAGGCGGGAGAGTACTTGGTTTTTTAGGGATTCTTAGACTCTTCAAAAAAGAGGTAAAAAGGAAAAAAAGCATGTTTTTGCCTAAGAAAATAAACTAAGTTATCAGTTAGAAAACTATTTAATCTGTGTGCCTCAGACAATTAGATTTTTCTTGTCTTACTGTAAAAAGAAATGATCTTTTGTTTTGTTTTAAGACAAAATTTATCACAAAACTTTAGGTGTTACAAGATGGTTCTAAGACTCTCCTTGGAAAGTTGCTTATTGTTTTGATTACAGTCTGTCATTGGTGGGCTGTTTCTCAGCAAAATTGCACCAACATGTTTGACAGGAAACAAATACCAAACAGATTCTCCCCAGGATGCTAACCAGACTTTATAAAAGAATGTATATCCTCTGGATACCTCAGTCTGAAATACGTTGGCTCGATGTATAAACAAAACAAGGATTACATCATTTTCTTCCTTGGAACAAATACAATAAACAGTTTTGTTAATCCTAAACAACAGTTTCCAACAAGTAAACTAAGATTCAGAGACTATTTAATTTAAAACTGTGTTTGGTCAAGAAGCCAACATGATTAAGAAAGCACCCATGTGGGCCATTTTTTTTCCTCTGATTAATTTGCTCACATATCTTGCAGTTTAAACAAAACAACATACCACAGAGGCTAAAATTCCAAGACGTGGTATCAATATGAAGAAATACACAACCTAGTTTATTCCCTTTGTTTAAGAGACAGTAAGAGGGAGGTGGGGACTGTGGCAATTCATAATTTGTTATAGATCTGAAACTTGAGTAGTCCCAGACTTTATAAGCTTGTGTTTATAAATGGGATCAAATGAACATAATAACTTGCATTTCATTTGCCCTAACCCATCTTGCATAAGATGCATGTAGGGGAGGGAAAAATGGCTTCCCTCCATCCTCCTAGGTTCTTTGGCTGGGTTATGAATTAAATTTACATAAAGCACATTAATAGAAGAAAAACTATTTTAAGTACATAGATACACATAGGAGTCACAAAAAAATATGAGACTCAAAGAAGGATAAGATGATCGAAGCTTGTACAGCATCCTGAGTTATAGAAAGGAGTAGGAGCTTGGGGTGCTTTTGAGGGGTGGTGGAGACAATTTATGGCAGGGTGAAGGGAGGAAAGGTATGGTGAATAAAAGAGCCTCTTGAGTGATAAAAGTCATCCTAGGAGCAGCTTTCTTCCTGGTACAAATACCCTCACTAATGAAAATTTCCCTTATAGGTGTAAATTTCCTTTACTAAAGGAAAACAATTAGAGCAACTCCTTTGTCTACAGTTTCTCAAAATAACCAGCTCAAAACAATCAATATGTCAAAGAAGTATATTTTGGGGATGGCATAGTCTGGTCATCTACAATCACATTTTGGGTGGCACATCCTGAGCCCCAACACATGTATCTTATATAACATTTCATGTAATCCCCAATTGAATAATCTGCCCCCCCAACTCAGAAAGAGTCTTTGAGTTTCCGAGTAATGCCTCCCATACAACCGAATATGTTCTTCTCCGGACTGCAGTCATAACCTCATACCGCCTAAGAAGCAACTGTGTACGATGGGGCGGTGGAGGCTGCCGTGCCACCCCCTGCTTTGCGCATCCCGATGATGCAAAATAAGCAAACCCTCTGGTATCCTTGAATATCTGCGAGTACCTGGTTTACACAGTTCATTGCAAAACTCTCACCCAGCTCTGGATTTGATTTGGTCATCTGAGCACCACATTTCCTCACAAACACAGATCTGACAGCCTTTGCCTGGAGTCCTCTTTTCCGTGACTCAGATGAGCCAAGGACTAACTGGGGCATCCAATACCTCAGACAGACACCAGGCTGTCTTCACCACACTGGGACTCTCCACCCACTAAGTGTTTATCAAACTGAACTGGAATCTGCTCACCCAGCACAGGAAAGCCAGACAGTGGAGCTGAGAGTTGCAGCGGCAGAAAGGGGCATTTTTATTGCAAGGTGCCATGCAAGGAGAATGAAAAGCTAGAGCTTAAAACTTGAACTCCTTGATGGCTTGTGAACCAGGGTGGTTTATTTTTTTTTCTTTTTGTTTTCTTTTTTTTTTGTCCAATTGCAGAGTAGATCTCCAATAAGCCAGGGCTTTTAAAGGCAGCGGCATTGCTGGGGAACTGTCAGTCGCCGTGTACTACAAAGAGTTCTGCCTTCAGATGTGTGTCTCTCCTTTCACACGTGTTGGCAAAATGCTTTGATCAATAGCTATTGAGGGTTTTGTTTGTTTGTTTTTTCCCTTCCTTGAATTATTCTTCTAGCCTGGCTAGAAGGTTCTTTCTGTCTTGTGACTATAATTAGCCCAAAGAATCTAGAAGTTGAATTGTCTGAATCTGCTTGATTTATTCTCCTCAGTGTAATGGAAACTATTTCATATTGTTGAGTTACTGTAACTGAACTCTTAAGGCCTTTCTCATGTCTCATGTCTTTGAAATGAAGCTTGGCCAACTTTGACATCAGCGTTACATTCCTAAAATTCAAGAGGTGGAAGCATGTGACTGTATATAAAGATTGCACATGAAAAATGGAAACTATCCACTCCGACACACTCCTAAAAGACTTATTCTGGTTCAAAGATGACATCACATGTACCATGTGTCAGAGGGGGCCCCTCCAGAGGTGACAAATCTCCCACGCTTTGCCATAGCGTGCCAAACATTTTCACTGGCAAGCTCTTGGATTTCAGTGCATGACTTCCTAGGCTAACTTCTGCACCAAGTAGTAGAAAAAATATTTATCCACGTGGCATACTTCTAAGGTCACGTGACAGCAGTTATTAAGCTTTAAAAGTATAGCAAGAGAATGTGCTTGACAGCATCCTGGGTGGGCATCACCTACATTCATGCTCTTTAATTCCTTTTATTCCTGTCAAGCCTGGATGATTCCTGTGATAGTAAAGCCATCCTGAAGCAAGATTATAAAACTGATGAAATCTCTTTCTCTCTTTCTCTCTCTCTCTCTCTGTCTTGGTACTTGCTTTGAATCTATTAAAATTGAGTAAAAGCAAAGCACGGAATATAGCTCATGGAAATATTTTTCAAAAAATAAGAAAGAAAAACACTCCATTCAGTGAACGGGTTTCTAAAATGCAGATAATATACTGAAGAGGAATGAATATTAAATTTAGAGGAAACATTTAATCTAAGTATTAAACAAATAGAACATTTCTTTTTTTTTTTTTTTTTTTTTTAGCAAATAAAGAGCCCAAACTAGGGGAATGCCACTATCTACACATAGGGAAACTAAGCAATCCACTCACCCTTCTTGGATTAGAAGCAGGATTAATCTAGGCCTTAGATAAATCATTTCCAGAGATTTTGGAGTCTATCTACAAAGAGACAAGTAGAATTTTTAAAACCAGCTAATGTCACT
>RJWJ010048043.1:0-10747 GCA_004363605.1 Indri indri | reverse complement strand
ATTCTGAATGTGTGTGTGTGTGTGTGTGTGTGTGTGTGTGTGTGTGTGTGTGTGTATCGTGAGGGGACTATATCCCACTCTACCCTCACCTATCTTTAAAGTTGTCCCTAATTACACTTGTGTCTAATTTAACTTGGGATATGGATATACTGACAAAAGAAATACACCCACTTTCCAAAATGAAAAAGAAATGATGATTTGGAGAAAATATGTACTTTTATCCCAAGGATCCTTCCTTTTTGTGGTGACAATTATGAGGAGAAAGTCAAACCATCTAGAATAGTTTCCTACCTTGTGTATTTTATCGGGATCCAAAGCCAATTCACTGTCACGGTTATATTCTACCAAAGACAGTCTTCACATTGTTGTTGGAAGCATGCCTTGTTCACTTCTCAAAAGAAACAGAGGTTCGCCAAGTATGAAAATCACAAGCCTAAGAATCTAGAATCTTACTTTTGTCACTATTAGCTTAGTGATGTTTGGAAAGTTGCTGTGTCTTCTGAATTTGAGTTTCCCCAGCTGGGAAGTGAGGTGGAAAGTCCCAAGTCTGTGCAAGCTTCAGCTTTCTATGGCTCTAGAATTTTGTGACATGAGTTGTAAGGCTAGGCCATATGTGCTGCCATCAGCCCTCACCTCCTACTAAATTATAGTGGTTTACAGCCTTCCTTTCTAACAGTTTAAATATATCATCTGATTATTATTGGAGCCTGAGATTCCTCAGCTCTGGAGGTTTGGTTCTGCTTAGGAGACCCAAGGGGAATCCTCTGATCCTTCATGAGAGGGAGCGGAGAACTTTCTCACCCAACTTTGTAATTTGCTCTCATTAGTTACAAGGCTTAGTGTAGCATGTGACTTGTAAAACTCCTCTGGGAATCTCTGGGGCTTTAAAATTTGCCGAGTTCATATCCTGACCATCAACAAGTCTTACTGCTACTTTACCAGTTTTGTTTGGGCAGGGAAAGTGAATCAAAGTTGCATCCCTAATGGTCATTCAATTCACTCTTCCACTGACAAAGCTGCTGTCCTTGACCAAACCTTAGTCAGGCTCCACTAAGCCGTCTTCTCAATTAGACCTTGAACTCGGGCTTCAGTGTCCATCCTTCTTGGGCCTGCCCCACTCTGTTGTAGCAAGAATCTTGCTAAGTCGGTTTAGAGATAATTTCCTACCTTTGACATCTGACCACTCCTAATATCTGATCAAATTCCTCATCCCCCACCCTCCTGCAGGTAGTATATAATCATCCTGGCCTGCCTTCAGCAAGAATCCTGTTAGATCAGTTTAGCAACAATTCCTCCTTATTCTGGTCTCCTTTTAACAATTTTCCATTCACTGACCCCACTCCCTGTTCTTTGGCTATAGATCTCCACTTTTCCATGCTTTATTCAAGGTTGACTTCAGTATTAAATGATGCCCGTTTTCCTCTATTACAGTGGTTCCTGAATAACTTCAGTTTTGCTATTTTAAACTACTGTATGAATGTGGATTTCTTTGGTACCACTCACCACAAACACACTCACTCTTTCCCTGTAATCACTGACTCCTTTCCTGGGTATTTAAGAAGAACCTATGGTGTGTTAATGCTGCTCTAAGCATTGCAGGAGAACTCAGAAAAATATAAGGAATTGGTATCTTCTCACAAGGGCTTTATACCTCTGTGGAGGAAAGAAGATAGTGCTCTTAAAAATGAATTGTACTATAGTAAACTGAGGACTAAAACAATAATCAGGCAAGAACAGATGAAAACAATTGGACCAAGGTGGCAAGAAAAGTGCTGTGGAGGAGAGTGAATATATATCACCTTGTCCTGGAGTTCTGAAATAAGCAAGGTTGAAATTCCAGCTGTCGGTAGGTTGTAATATCTTGTGGCAGTCCAGCCCTTCCAATTATGCAATGGATACGTAAAATGGATTAAATGAACATATTTCAAGAGTATCAAATATATATTATGACAATCAGATTTTTAAGCTACTTAAAGAATATATATGTATGGGAAAAAAGCACTTGAAAATATATTCAGCATTATTCATTACAAAATATAAATTAAAGTACAGTATGATTCTACTATACAGCTATTCAAATACTTGAAATTTCAAAAAAGGTTGAAGATACTACTGTTGGTGAGGATTTGAAAGAACCATAACTCATACACTGCTGTTAAAGATGTATAAACTATAAAATAGCTTGGAATTTTGGAAAACAGTTTGTCAATACCTTGAAAAGTTTAATCTATTCAGGTTCCAGGACAAACGGTATATAGCCACTTTTCTCTGCAGTTTCTCTCCAAATACAATCATAAAATGACTCTGAAAGGTGAAAGGGAAGGAGAAGGTGGACTGACCACAGACCTCAGGACTTGGAGAACAATACCACAGTGAGCTCTCTAGGATTTATTTTATCCTCCATATATCCTAGACTGGGATGTGGAGAGCCACCCTGAGGTTTACAACCTTGAACTGTCAACAGGCTTAGGCTAAAACAAAGGAAGGCAAAGAAAAGTAAAGTATGTTCTTTCTGGCCAAAGGAACAGGAAAAGGGAAGCCAAGTTGGGGTTTACTGGGGAGATCCATCATCAGTGGCAGTAGGAATTTTAATCTGCTTGCAGATGCGATACCAGCAAAGCTGGGATCCTAACTCTATCCCTATTTCACATCAGCCATGTAGGCCTTGTCTGCCCACAGTACCATTGCTGGCAGAGCCTAGGAGGCAGTGCATCCTCTGCCTTACACAAACTGGCAGCAACAGCAGGATGATCATTGCCAGAAAAACTCAGGAAGGTCAATGCATCTCTTGGCCCAATGTTGTTAGACGACAGGCTCCTTTGCCCCAGAGTCTATGTCAACAAAGCCAGGAATGGTTTCCAGAACTTACACGCTAAACCTAAAAAAGAGGCCTCTTACTAAAATAAGATATTTAAATGGGATCAAGAGTCTTCTAACATAATATTCAAAACGTCCAAGATACAACTGAAAGTCACTTGTGATACCAAGAATCAAGAAAATCTCAACTTAAATGAGGAAAAGCCATCAACTGATGCCAATACCAAGTGAATGAGATAGTAGAAGTATCTGACAATGATTTAAAAGTAGCTACCATAAAATTTATTCAGTAAGCAATCATAAGTCTCCTTGGAACATGAAAACCTTCAGCAAAACAATTGTAAAAACAAAATGAAAATTATGGAAATGAAAAATACAATAACCAATATCTCAAGTTATTTCAGATCTGCTTGGCAAGTGCCCTTCGTATTGGGAGCTGCCATATGTTTCTTTATATGTGGAGATAGACATGTCATATATTATACATATTGACATATTAGCATACTTCTGTTAGCTCATTTAAAAAATGTATTCAATAGAATTTAAATGCAACAGTAATTTGCTATTTTATATCTTCCATTAAAAAGATATCTCTTAGTTTTCTTTTTGAACTTCTTTTATGTATATCTTTATGCTTATGTGTTTGTTTGATCACCTTATACTTCTCTGCAGCAAAAATATTTATAGATTGCTTGCAAAAATGTTTTACTATATTTTATATAACAATGAATTTTATTAAATGTGAAAAGTAAAATTTTAGTACAAAATTATCACTGGATGAAAATAGTGCTTTAAAATTGCCTCATAAACCCATGATTAATATTTATTCTTGCTAAAATAAAACAGTTCAGGATCAATTTTATTGTACAATATTTTATTTTTGTAGATAGAAATACTGGAAACTCTATTCCCAGAAATACAAAAAAAGGCATTGAGGGAGCTTTTATTTATTTATTTTTTAATAGCAATGCTATTCAATTCTTTGAATTCCTTCCAAGTCATAAACCATTAATAGCTTAATAGTATATCACTAAAAGTGATTTTTAATAATTTATTAGAGGATAATTTTACCAGTTCCTTTCTTTACTTTCTCAAAAATGACAGGGCATCTATTTGATTTGCAAAAAATATTGTCTATCATCAGCATTTAAGTTTTTCAGTTTCTGAAAAAGTTCATCCTAACAAGCTTTCCAGTTATTGTCAAATGATAGTTAAGTATGATTGTTCAGCCATTACAAACACTGTGCTTAACTTAATATATTCAGAACTTTGGGGAAAATGAAAATACTATTGATTTCAATCATCTTGGTCGTTTTTTTTGTTGTTGTTAAAATATTTTTAGGTTATAACATGCTTTAGCTCTCTGTGTATCTATCCCTCAATCCACCTAACTTTGGAAAGGTTGGAGGTACAGACTTCACTCATTCAATAAGATGGACTAGAAGTATTTTTTTCCTATTGCTTCCACTTAGTACATCTAAACACCCTGGACATTATATATATATATATATATATATATATATATATATATATATGAATAAAACATATATATATATATATAAAAGAAATCTGTGAAAGGTAGAGTAAAATGACAGTGACAGGGACTTTGCGATTCAAAGAAAGTTGTAGTGCTGAGTTCCCTGAGTTTTCTTGTTGCCTCATATATCCCAGTCTTGGAGCTGATGAAGACACCAATGGACACAGATCAAAAAAAAAAAAAAAAAAAAAAAAGAAGCTCTAACAAAAACCTGCTCTCTAGAAGACCAGGAGGAAGGGGGCAGCCGGGCAACCTATTAAGACAGAAAACTTTTAAAGAATAAGCACTCAACTACAGCCAACACCATAGAAAATGCTGTAACCCCATGCCAGTGCCACAAAAGGCCAAGCAGGGAGCCTAGACTTTCAAACTCACAAGGCTGTAACTGTAATGGTGTCCCTCGATGTTCTTGCTGGGATGGTGTCATCAAAGGCTGGGTAGAGAGCTAGGATCTCTGTAGGCTGGTAATGAGCTCCCCTCTTGACCCTCTCCCTGAGGGGTCTGTGGAGACCATGTGAGAAACTGGAATTTCCACTCTCACTTAGAAGGAATGAGCTCCTCCCTCTCCCCACATTAGGAAGGTGCCAGAGGACTCCTAGTGGAGAGTCAGGACTTTCACCACTTCCCAGAGGGAATGATCGATCCTCAGCAGTGTCAGTGGAGGCTGTTGGAGCTACAAGGAAGCACCCTTGCAGGGTGGCCAGAGTGCTGTATGCAGAAAAATAGTGGGGAGCTGGAAATTCCATTCAGCCTAGCAGTAAAGAGGATTCTTTCCCATGCCAGGTGTCAACAGAAGCTGATCGTGGAACCTGGACTTCTATTATAGCAATCTGTTAGTAAAAAGTTGGCACTCCCACTTTTCCTTACTGGAGTGGCGTTAGAAGAAGCCAGATAAAATAGAAGGTTTAAATGAGATCTAGTGTCATAATGTAACCCACTCTATGAACAAATTTCTATGACCTCTATATTTTTTATAATCCTCTCCCTTAACTATTTGACCTTTTGAGTTGTTTCCCAGAAATGGTGGATTTTCTACAAGACAAAGGAGGTGAGACTCCAAAAGTTCCTAGGCAGACTTCCTGATCAAGACTCACTCTCAGTAACCTACCCCATGGGCTAGAACCTTGTTAATTTCCCTTGTTAATTTCAACAAGACCAGCCAAAACGCCTACAGCCCTTTGTTTATTTCCCCTCTTTGAAAAGTCTGGGCTCTCCTTTATTTGGGGAGACAGATTTGAGAATGCTTTTCCCCTTTTCCCCTCAAGACTTCTTTGGTACTAAAATTTCTTTTCTCCGTTGGCAATCCTCCTTGTCTCACAAATTGGTTATTCTGTTTCAAGGAGCAACTGGACTGGACCTAGGCTGAAACTCCTGTGTCGTTTCGATAACGATAATATGATACCTCAAATACCCAGGTTCCAGTAGAAAACCACTCATCATACAAAGAATCAGGAAAATTTCCATTTGGTTTTTCTTTATATTTTCTATTTCTTTGCTAAGACTTTCTGTTTCATTACTGAGTGAATACCAAACAGGATAAACCCCAAGAAATCTACATCAAGACACACGAGTCAAACTTCTGAAAACTAAAGACAAAAAAAAAAAAAAAAAAAAAAAAAAAAAAAAAAAAAAAAAAAAAAAAAAAAAAAAAAAAAAAAAAAAAAAAAAAAAAAAAAAAAAAAAAGTCTTGAAATCATCAAGAAAAAAATAACATTTTACCTATAGGGAAAAAAAATCGAGAGATAGATTTCTCTTCAGAAATTGTGGCAACTGGAAAAAAACTGTTTAGAAAACAAATGAACATTTTTGACAGCTGATGAGTAGTATGTTTTCAAGATTCTGTTAAAGCATGAGCACTTATCAAAAAAATGTAATTTCCCAGATTAGCAAACAGTTCCAGCTTAATATACTTTAATTGTTTGAATATCAGATATAAATGATCTAACTCTGACAGTCATCTGATTTCAAGCTTTTAATATCAGAAAGAATACCAACTCATAGGCGAGACACAATTGAGAACATAATATAATGCAATTTGTCTCAAAGAATATATGTCTTATTTTAGGAACTGCTATACCTAATATTTTATTTAATGTAAACACATATTCACCATAAAAATAGAAATAAGGGTTATGTTTATGATAGTTATAAAAATAGAGAATTATGAATCACCCAAAAATGAACATCACATTTTATTTTAAAAAGCATCATAAACCAAGGTAATATTGCAATGTATATTTTCTCCAAACTCCAAATATTTTTTCATTCTCTCTTCAATGTAAAATCATTTTCCAAGTAGTCTTTGTCAAGCCTTACTATCTGCAATTTACATTATGAAATCAGTGTATTTTAAAATTAAGGCATTATTTCCATGTAGCAGAATGTACTGACCACTAGTATAAAATTCAATGAGATTTGAAAAATGTGTATGCATAGGTAATCATATCTGGATTCAAGATCTAGAACATTTTTATCACTCCAGAAAGTTTCCTTATGTTCTTTTCCAATCAAATCTGAGACAGCCACTGAGCCATTTTCTATAACCATCATAAAATTTTCTTGTCTGGTAAACTAATACATGGAATCATATTATATATGTACTCTGTTGTTTCTCTCTTCTTTTGCTCAACATAATGCTTTGGAGATTTACCCATTTCTTCCATGTTTATTCTTTTTTATTGATAGGTTTTATTTCATTGTATGAATATACCACGACTTATTTATTTATTCAACAGTTTGTGAACATTTGAGCTGATTCTAGTTTTTCATTATTATTTCATTATTATATTATAGTATTTCATTATTATGAATTAAACACTAAAACACATTCTTGTAAGTCTTTGTGTGGAAATAAACTTGATAGGTGTATGTTTAGCTTAAAAGAAATGGATGTATTTTATAAAGTGGTTATATTATTTTTCTCTGTCATTCTGTTCCTTGAGCAGTTTTTAATTTTCATTGTTTGATGTACTAAGTTTTATGTCTTTTGATATTCTGACTAAAAATCTTTCCCTATCCCTAGATAAAGACAATATTCTTCTATGTTTTATTTTAGTTACTATATACTTTGGCTTTCACAATTAGGTCCATGTTCCATTTTATATAATTTATTTAAGAGAATAAGATGGGAATTAAGTTTTTATTTTCACTTTTTGTTTTTTTTTTCTTAATACCCAAATGCAGTTGTTTCAGCACCATCTTTTGGAAAGATGTTCCTTTCTTTCTTTAATTGCATGAGTATCTTTGTTGAATTTGAATTGATTGTTTATGTATGTGACTATTTTCGAACTCTATTTTCCTTTATATATTTTCTTACCTTTTTGCCAATAGTACACTATTTTCATTATTGTTGCTTTATAGTAATTTTGAAATCAGGAGTTTAAATCCTCTGAGTTTCTTTTTCAAGATTTCTTAGGTCTCTGTGTTTCCATAAAATGTTTGGAGTTAGCTTGTCAATTTCTACAGCAAATCCTTCTGGAATTTTGATTAAGAAGGCATTGAATATATAGATAACTTTGGGGAATTCATATATTTACAATATTGAGTCTTTTTATCCATTAATATTACATTGCATCTCCACTTACTTAGGTTTTAATTTTTGCCTAATAATTTGTAGTTTTAAGTGTAGAATACTTCCTTACATTTTATTAAATTTAATTCATTTTTTAAATGTTTTTGGTGTTATTGAAATTCACATTTTAATATTTCATTTGTCATTCTGTTACTAATATAAAGAAAAACAATTGATTTGATCTGTCATCTATCTATCTGTTGCAGTGTGAACTCCATCCTTACACAGGGGTAGAAAGAATTCTCAGACAGCGATTAGGATAGAAAGAAACATCACGTTTATTTACTGTTTCTCCAAAGAGAAGGAGGGTACAGCATCAGAAAATAAAGAGAGGTGCTGGACCCAAGGCCAAATGACTCTGACTCTTTATTAGGGTAGGCTGAGGAGTAATGGTCGGGGGCAGGGGGGCGGTTATGATTGCAGTTCTGTTAGTAGAGGACAGCCGAGAAACTGCTGAGTTCATCCTTTTCTGTCTCTCACATAGTAGGTTGATAACAGGAATTGGTTTCTTCTTTCTTCTTGGTAATGCCAGACATCTCTCCTTGGAGAAGTGGGGGATGCTCATGTTTCAGCTGTCCACCAAGGAACACTTCAAGGCTGTTTGAACAAGCTCAGAAAGACTTTTTGTAGGCAGTGAAGGTCCATCAGGCAGTCTAACCTTTCCTCCTCTTTTCCCAGAATACTTTTCCATTTGGAATATGAATTGATCAACTCTGGCAAATGTCAATGAAGATTTCTGCTTCTTTTGTTAGCTTAGCTTCTTTTAATTGTAAGGTAAACATCTCTGTAGGAGAAAGATTCATGTTACTAACCTTAGAGACAGGGTTTATGCTACTCTAAGTGGCTGCCTCCTAAAAATTTATTTTTCCTTGTTAGTAAGACTGCTCTTTCACTATCTATGATAACCTGAGATCTTGCTAAATGTACTTATTATTAATAGTTCCATTAGCCCTTTTTGTAGATTTAGTAAGATTTTCTAGGTATTTTGTTAGGGACATTTTTTTTTTTTTTTTTTTTGAGACAGAGTCTGGCTCTGTTGCCCTGGCTAGAGTGCCGTGGCATCAGCCTAGCTCACAGCAACCTCAGACTCCTGGGCTCAAGCGATAGTACTGCCTCAGCCTCCCGAGTAGCTGGGACTACAGGCATGCGCCGCCATGCCCGGCTAATTTTTTCTATATATATATTTTTAGTTGTCCAGATAATTTCTTTCTATTTTTAGTAGAGACGGGGTCTCGCTCTTGCTCAGGCTGGTCTCGAACTCCTGACCTTGAGCTATCCACCCTCCTCGGCCTCCCAGAGTGCTAGGATTACAGGCGTCAGCCACCGCACCCGGCCTGTTAGGGACATTTTTGAAACTATGTTAATGTGTTATAGTGGTCTATAATTTTGGGGTTTTTTGTAACATGCTTGTTGGGTTTCAGTTTTAGTGTTATTCTGGACTCATAAAATGATACATGAATTGTTCACTGACATTTTATTTCCTGAAAGAATTTGGGTAAGCTTGTTTATATTATGTCCTTAAGTATTTGGTAGCATTAATTAATAAAACCATCTGAATCTGGAATTTTCTGTCTGGAAAGTTTTATACTTTGAAATTTATTTTTTTAAATGAATTTTGAGCTACTCAGATTTTCTGTTTATTTTTGTCACTTTTAGTAAGTTGTGCTTTTAAGTGAATTCTTTCTTTTTATCTAAGTTTTCTAACTTATTGACCCTTACTTGTTCACAATATGTTCTTATTATACTCCAATTATCTGTAGGATATGAATTAATATTCCCTCTTGTATATCTGCTTTTTGGTGACTCTTCTCTGTTTCTGATCAATCTTGTTAAGGATTTATCAATTTCCTTAAGAACTTCAAAGACCTCCACTTTAATATTGCTGATTTTCTTTTTTCCCCCCTATTTTATTGTCTACTGTTCACATCTTTATTATTTTCTTTCTTCTCACTTTTGGGTTAGGTTGACTTTTTCTCTCACATTTTAATTTTTAAGTGTAGATCGTGATTTTAGTTTTAATATTGCCTGCTTTTCTAATAGAAGAATTTAAAACTCTAAATTTGGCTTAAGCAGTTTTTAATGCATTTTGCAAACATAAACAGTTTTTGTTTTTATCATTCAGCTAGAAATGTTTTCTTATGGAATTTGTATATCTTTCTTTTCACCATGAGTTATGTTAAACCAAAAGAGATATTTATGAGCTTGGCTCTATTCATCTGCCCACCACTTGCACTAATTTCTGCAACCAAAGATCGATATACTCTGATTGGCCCAGCTAATATCAAGTAGTCTTCCTGAATTGAAGAATGGGTTGAAAGGATAGGGTGTTTAACCAGCAACAGGATGGGTGGGGGTGTTGTGCATAAAACAGAAACGAGGGAGTTAAGAATAGTGTGAAGAAATCCAATGATTCCTCTCATAGATAAAAATTATGAAACATGGACAAAAATATTAAAAAAACTATTCGAAGTCATTGGAAAGTAAACAAAGGCAGCCAGAAACTTGAAAATTAGTTAATATTAAAATATTACTGTTTTATCACGTAAAGTAAGAATTGTGAGTTTGAAACTTTCTTGCTTAAGAGCAGACCCCAGCATACCCCACCTTACCCTCAAGATGGCAGATAATAGAGTTTAAAGCAGAATCAAAATTGGAAGTGTAAAAGGGAAATTTTGTAAATGAGAGAGCAAGAGAAGAGCTGACATGCCAAATCTGAGTATTATCTCTGCCCAAAGCCCTTGACTTACCACAGGAAGCCCAGTGAAAGAGAAAAACAACACAAGGAGAGAGGAATATACTCTTGAAAGACTGATTGACTCTTG